>JAVFBX010248428.1:0-10132 GCA_034783855.1 Mopalia kennerleyi | reverse complement strand
CCATGTCAAAATTAATAATTATTCAGCAGTACCACACTCACTTAAAAATGCCTTCGGTGGTAATTAGGTCATGCGCATTCAACGGTATTTAGTATTTAGAGGCAGACCTTATATTTCTACAGTTTTGGTACAGCTGCACCTCGTATCTCTATATACTGTATAATCTATATGTAAGATACATATTCGCATCTAGGCTGGCACGCAGACATATGAGTGAAATAACCTAAAGTGTGGCGTTAAAACACAATCAATCCAATCCGACAAGTCCACAAAGCCAAAGCTATATATAAACAAAAGCGCATTGGTTTTCGTTTACTCAACAATGATAGTGTTGCTTAAACCGTATTTGTAAACTTCGTATAAATATGATTTTAAAATAATGTGTCGGACGATAGGGTCAACTTTTTCCTGAAGCTTCATTCCTACATAGGTTTTATTGAATTCGAAACCAACAAACCGAAGTCAACTTGCAGGCACGGTGACGGATAAAATACTTACTCACCATAAAAAGAATAACTCTTATAATTATATGTATGTTTAAAACAGATAATGTTAAGAACAAATAGATACATAAATGTACGATGCATTAAAAATGTGGCACCTGTATGACAGTGTATATTAGAGGAAGTGCGAAATTAATTGACCGTGATGAAGATTATAATAAAATGTAAACAGATTAGATATAACAAGATTGTATTAAGACCATAGGGTTAGGGCCTACACTGTTCTAAAATGCAATATCTTAAAACCGTGTATGAACTTTTACACGATTTTGAGTGGCAACTGGCAAGTATAACCACATTGAGAAGAATGTATTAACTTTACTTTTTCCGTTTCAATGGTCTTCAGAATTTATTTTTGAGCCTTGTTCCAGACTAATCAACGAATGCAGTAAATTATTTGAGACGGACGGAAGAGATACATGCCAGCTCCTGTTTTCATATCGCACTGAAGACAACGACCACGCCCAGTCTATGACACCCATGCAAAGCGTCCAGGGTTTGATTGTTCCCCCCGGGGCTCCCTATTGCCCTGTTGTTTTGGGTGCTGAAGTTTACTCTCTTGTAACGACCGTCGCGCCACTTATCTAATAAGTCTAATGCTCTTTTTAAATTAGTCCGCGACGATATCACAAATTTCAAAAGACGCGGCTAGAGTATATGCCCAGGCGAAAACGTGCAGGTATTCTTGCCTGTTATAACTGAAGCCACCGCTGAAATCGAATCATTACCTTGCCATGTCACTTCTGTTAACATCAAGCGCAATTTATCGTATTGTAATACTGTTTGAGAAGGACGTTACAAAACGCTTGTTATAGTCACACCCGAGGAGGCGTTGAGTGATAGTAGCCAACAGAATACGACAGTCAGTCATCTGATTACTATTTTTTTTTGTTTCTGTGAAATTGACAACTTCCTCTAGATCGAGATAACGGTCTCACTAGTGAAATAGACAACCTCTAGCCTGTAGTCACAACACAGGGATTTGCGAGCCCATTAAACTGAGTATATAGCCAGCATTTTGTTGGATCTGGCTATTTTATACTTTAATAACTTTGTAGCACCGGACTAGTTTTCTCGGTTTCTGTTCTCCTTGTGGATTAATTGAAATCAACAGTTGTGAATTCTTCGGCTGATTTGGGAAAGTGTACTTTATTTCTAATAATTGGAATTTACTTTACCAGTAACATGAAGGTAAGTTATGCTGATTTATTGTGTTTATTAATCCTTTCATCCGCGTTTTTCTAAGATCAATCCATAACTATGGTAATCTATTTCAGTTTTCTTGCGGTATGCACGCGACGTCGCTAAGCAATGTTGAATGCTATATAAAACAAAACAATGTGTTTGCGTGCGTAAGATTTCTAGCTAATTTTATCAGAATGTCTAAAAAGAAAGTAAATCTTACCACACGAAGCAACAAATTTTATTTTCTACCTACAGCTTTTGTTTTACTTGTGTATATTTATAAAACAGGACAGTTGATAGTTAATCTCATACGGAAGAGATTAAGCGGATTATCGGATTATCTGGTAGCTTATTTCAACACCGTTTGTTTAGCCTGCAGGTGCTATGTCCGCCGCCCTTGGGTAGGTGAATAAGGGAGGGGTGAACAATTTTATTATATTTGAAAGGGAGTAGCCGGTTAAATGGGAGGGGGTATTCCAGCTGGCGGAATACCTGTTTGTACTTTTATCGCTTACAGGCGAAATTATAAAGACAGGAAAATAGCCTCATATCCGGCGAATGTCTCTCAACCATAATTAAACATGTATGTTAGTGTGTAATAACTGGCCGGTATGGCCCCCTTATCCGGTCTATTCTCTTATACATGACATCTTTTCTATCAACAAACTAGCCCGTCTATTAAAAGGCATGCACCCTATACTTATAGGTATACCGTAAGGCCGAGTAAACAGTTATTTAACCCTATCTTTTTTTTATTTAAATATAATTTAAATTATATTACATGTAAACTTTCCATATTATCTAATTCTTCTTTTATCACATATCTTTATGGCAGTTACGCCGTTCCGTAGTTAAGTCATTGACAAAGTGTATGCTTAAATGTATAACATTATGTACATTTTATACACTAGTCGTGTTTTGAAATTATGATAAACATACATCACTGTGTGTCTAATATATGATAACGTGATGAATGTTTTCAAATGATTTTAAATACATTATTAAACAGCAGATATTAACATGACTTTGTTTATTGATTGCATTATAAAAGTTGTCAATTTGTTTACGAAAAGTTACTCGGCTCTGGCTGACAAAAAGCAGCATTAATTTAAATATTTATTTAAGTAGATTAATTATTCAAATAAAATAATGTAAATTACTTTGTATATGCATGTAGATATATAGAGTGTTAATTACAATTTGATGACTATCTTTATAATATGCATTTAATCACCCTATTCATGGGAGACATATAAGTAGCAACGACGACATCGTTAATCAATTATTCAATCAATCAATAAAACTAATCAATAACAAGCGATCCTATTAATTCCGCGCGGATGGTTAGGGAAGAGGCTCCTGGTGCCTGGGTGCGGGTGCCCTCTAAGCCAAACGGCAACAAGAAGCCAATTGATCAGCGTTGGGTCTGTTTTTCTGTTGTGCTTTTCTTGTCCTTTCTTTTCATCAGTCACGTCGAGGGTGGTTTCCTTTGCCGTTTGTCCGTCGTCATATAAGTGAAATACCCTTGAGTACGACGTTAAACCACACATCTAACAAACTGTACCGTTTGACCTGGTCCAGCGTCATTATGAGTGAAACAACCTTAAGTACGACTCAAATCCCCAAACACAGGGCCCTTTGGCTAGGTGCAGTTTGTTTGGAGTTTATCAATACTGCTTTACTTAGCACTGGAGAAACATCAACTGTCCAACTTTCAAAAAACATTTCACATTTTATGATTGTGCTAGAATCAAATATTGTTAAATACACCGCCATCATATACGGTCAAAAACCCGCGATAATAATCAATCAATCAATCAATCAATCAATCAATCAAGCAATCAATCAACCAATCAATCAATCAACCAACCAACCAACCAACCAACCAACCAACCAACCTACCAATCATCAACCATCCATGATCCATCCAACCAACCAACCAACCAACCTACCAATCAACCAACATGTGAATTAATCAATCAATCAATCAATCAATCGATCGTTCGATCAATCAATCACAAACACAGCCTTCAAACTATAATCAGAGTGTGTGTTTGCTTGTCGATCTATCCGTTTTATATAAAGCCTAAATAGCGGTTATTAGACATAGGACAAACTGTCCACGAGCGCATTGTGATTTGTGACAGGCCATGTGTACATGCCCGAGGGTGAGTGTTTAAAATCATTTTGATAACCCAACCTCGATTTGTTTCCCCCAGGGCCTAATGTCATTTAACCACAAGACCCTGAAGCTCTCAAGGCACAGCGTTAAGATGGTACATCCGCCCTCCTATCGACGAAATATTTAAATCTACTCTTATCTTGTTTTCGTACAAAAAATACGCAATATATAGGTATTCGGTGGTGGAAGTTTGTAGGTAGAAAGATATGTGCACCTCCGATAGGTCACTTGATCGGCATCACGGCCTGTTAACGTCAATTGAGGCAATAAAACGAATTGTATAATTCCGAATAGAGGCTGCGATCAAGTTGTACGGATTTAACATCATTTGTAGTGTGGCTGTCTTAAAGTAAACGAAATTTCACAATCGAAAAACACTAACTGAATTAATAAATACCAAATACGAAAAATGTGTTTTTAAATTGTATTTTTCTTTTACATTATAAGCTAATAAATTCTGAAAGTTTAAACATTTCTTAAGTCCGTGATACACGTATATGCAAACCGAATGGCATTGAGTAGAGATACTTTTTGGATGTTATGAGAAATAGGCTATTTTGTTACCGCAGAGGCGGCAGTTATACACGCGATAAAGTCGTAGTTTGTATTTTCATGGGAAAGATGTCAGGTTCTGTACGGGGTTGCCAGTTAAATGTCTCGCTCAGACAAAATAAAAAAATAAACAGTCTAAAAAGTGAGTGTTGTGGCTTCGGATGGCCGTGAGAATCCAGCAAATTTTCGCTTTCTCGGTAACTGATGTGTCCCGAAATCGTGATGATGGTTACGCGAAGCCCTGGAGGCTGATTCCTGGGGAAGAAGTGCTCCATCTCCCGGGACATCGCCCCCTTGAGACCACCCGTTTCTTTCGCATGCAGCTGTCCGAAGACGTTCAGGATGACACCATCGGCGAGACCGCGAAACAACTGTTGTCCAACGTCATTGTGAGACTATTTTTTGTATAATTCAGATGGCTTTGACATTCCTGAGTTTCCAAACTCTTTAGTACTTGACATCGACCCTTTTCCAAAATAACCGCTTTTGCTCCTGAGTAAAACTTTAACAGAACTTTTGAGTTGATGCGATTGGCGGATGGGAGGCTGTTTCCTGTTGCTCTCGCATCTTATAGGGGCAACATGAAGCTAATCTGCATGTTGTTGCGTCTGTTGTCTTTTGTTTTCTCAGTGTAGCTGCACAAATCGGATAGCCTTCATTATTGGTTTGCTTAGGGTTTAAAGCTGTAGTTAAGGTCATTCCACTCACACGCCGCCGTGCCAGCCCAATGGGCGACGGAAACCACGTTTGACACCACTGGCAACAAGCAAAGACAACGCACGAGAAATATATGCAATACAGCCACGTGACGTAATTCAATGACGTCACAAATTGCCCCTTGGTTTTGAAAAGCACTAGGGCAACATGAAGCTCCCCCCCCAACCCCCCGCTATCCTATATTAAGTCTTGTCTTTTTCATTTAAGTTTGACACCGTACGTTATGTTAATATTTAACTTAATTGATAGCGCGTTGACCCAATGGACGAAGCAAGCCTACTTCGTTGTCTCCTATAATGTGCAGTTGCTATTTCAAAACATTAAATTCTTCCGTACAACGAATTCCGTGATTTATTTATCGATTGGTGTTTATTGTCCCACTCAATGGTACAGGAATTTTTTAGGTCCATATGATCAATAATGTGACCATAGCGCCGTTATCTCCAAAATGCAAACCGAATACATTTCAGATGTTTTTGTTGCAAAAATGATTGACTCTTTCGTTTTAAAAACTGACGCATGAGCGCATGGTTAAGCTGTACAGCTATACAACTGACTAGCTTAATTTCATGGACATGCATGTGAGTTATCCCACTTATTTGATGTTTTACCTAAACAGAGATATTATCTTTAGATACTAATATATATTGCGTCATTTGCTTTGTATCAATAGGCCTATTCGTTATTACTTAGTAGGCTGTTCGCATCGCTGCACTTTTTACTATACTGTGCACAGTGTCTATTTTTTATGCGGAAGGCGGACCCCACGTGGGCCCTCCCCCATCGAGCGTTATATCCCTTGACCCCTTATCTAACTGACCTGTTAACATCCCTAATCTGTCAGTTGTCTGTTGTTAATCGCGCTTCTTGAATACCTAAAGGGTGATTTAAGGCCACTATAGTTAAAGCCCTACACCGGAAGAGCTCTACGGTGCAGCCCCTTTCACTAAAGCCCTCCTCTTTTCGTCCGCCAACCAGACAGGTGCTGTGCGGTGTATTCTGAGATACTCAAGGAAGTTAGTATAAGAAAGAGACGGAATTCTATAGGCATCAGTTAACACTTCCTTATTAACGGTAGAGGATTGGGATTAAGTCTTTCTAAGCGACAGTTCACTTGGATGATTATTTTGTAACGGATTTACCACGAGAAAGATCACGAAGGAATGAATACTGTGAGCATGAACATTTGCTGTACGCGTATCGCTTGAGGTGAACGGTGACAGGCTTTCGTATAGTAAAAAAGCAATTGCTTCGATGGTTAGAGCAACGGTTCATTCATTCATAAAATTTGCCTTGTACCCTCCCATCACCTCGGGCGGGCTGTACACAGATCATCCTCGGCAAACTACCGTGATGTCTTGGGTGAGTTGACACTCGTCTTATAAATACGTGTAGACTTCCATGTTTTGTAACTGACCTTTAAATTTAAACGACTTCTTTAAATTTCAAATTTTAACTTTTAAAGCACGTCGTCAATCGATAAGTAACCGTAAGTTTGATATATTACCACAGTGGTAAGAGAAGTGTGTAAGAGACTAAAGGCTTTCGTCGTATGTGTTTTCATGTTTATTTCTTAACTTGAAGTTATTTTTTCTTAATTGTATATCTGTAACACGCCTTCGCGCCATTTCTGTTGTGTACTTAGATTTTGCTAACGCGTAACCTACATATATACCTACCTTTTGCACGTACGTGTGCGTATTTTAAAGTTGTTAGTGCGAATGTATAAGTACGCTGCACGGTCTAACTGGAAATAGTACTTCGGATGACTGACTAGCGCCGTATGCTAACAGTTTAGTGTCTAACGATATCGTGATAAAACAAGCATTTGATTTCGTTTATATCATACATAAATTCTTTCTACATTGGTATTATCCTGTGCATTACATATTATGGCTTCAATATACACATCTCTGAAGTCTGTAGGCTTATTTAATATGTATTTCAAACCCATACCGACTATCACGTTTGTAACATATTAATCATTACTATATACACAGTGTAAATCTTCTCTCGCGATGTCTGTGCGTCAACCATAACAACTCGAGATTAGCATCATTTTAGAAACTTGTCTGTTGAGAGTTTATCTAGAACATGGGACGATTCATCGATTTTAATTAATCAATATCCCTATGTACGTGTGATTACCTGTAAGAAGTTTATATACCTGAATACTGATCGAACGAGTGAATTTTTTTAATGTAGAGAAAGAAAGGTGTGCGTATACACCAGAAAATATTCACTTTTCACTCTTAAACAAATACGGTTAACGTTTTTAAAAATAACGTTAAACCAATTTCGCCATATATAAAACTCGTAAAACTTAGACAATTTTCATAAGTTATTGGTATATTAGATCAGATATTAATCACTAACATGTATACTAATAAAATAATAATCAATTTATCAATCGAATTAAAATGACTTTTTCTCTCCGCTTTTTATCTCGAACAAGTTTGAATTTTTTTTATGAGGTAAACGATATCTGCATGCATAAAATTAGCAGGCATCCGGGAAATGTCGTATTGAATACTTAGGTCTATAAATACATATTTATGATGTAGAGAAAGAAAAATTAGCATTCTACCCCCGATCCGAGTCTTTTTGGCTTACTACAGGCAAACAGTCTACCGGCTGACCGTGTACAGAATACGGCAATATGAAGTATGGCTCTGTATCTTATACTTTTGTAAGAATTGATAACAGTGATATACAGTGATTTCGATTATTAAAAATTGTCACTGTAAACGATGTCTAGATATGTAGCTAACGAGTTGGTTGGTATGCATGGGTTAATTATAAATCAACGTGCTAACTAGTTTAATGCTATATGTATATTGCTTGTTTGTTTGATTCGGGTTTAACGTCGTACTTAAGGTAGTTTCCCTCACATGACGGTGTGCCAGCCTAATGGGTGATGGAAACAACACTCACCGCCACTGGCAACAAACACAGACAGGACAATAAAATACAGGATGTGATAGAATGACATCTCCATCTGATCGGCTTGATGTTGCCTTTTAGCTAGGAGAGCACCAGGGCAACAGGCGTATATTATAAATGGAGGAAATAAATGGATGTCTACACGTCTACCCCCTTCCTCCCATCACACGATATTACCAATTTATTTGTTTTTAATAATGTATGCGCATGTAGGATTATATAGTGTATTGTAAATGTATAATAGGAGGGGAGGAGCGAGGTTCGACCACAACAACACAGGTAAAATAGATTTCCGGACAAAACCCTCCTAAGGGACTATTTGTTGTTTTAGAATTGGGCATTAAGTGTTTTGAAGGGTTCTCGTGTCAGCTGACTGGAGTCGTTTCCGGGCGGAATGAGTGTTGACACAGGCCAGTGTCATATCTATTGTGGCCCATTACAATAGGCCCGAATCACCACAGTCACAAATGGCGGCTTGACAAAGGCAGCTTGCACCGTAAATCGACGTGTATCCCTTACGGAAACTCGATTGACATCGACATAAAGTCGGAGGAAGCGAGCAATTTAAAGCCCTTGTTATATCAAAAAGGAAGCGTTTATTTCCCTGGAAAGGAAGGTCCTGTTATTTTTTTCTTATTATGTGCAGTTTCATCCAATTCACTTCGCATGTATGGGTTTCGGCCTCTTTAAAATTTTCCCATGCCCTCGAAGAGACCCTTCCAGTCTCCCGTACTTGAGAAAGTTTAGTCACGGAGAATCCAATAATCTTTTCCAGTTCTTAGCAGAGGTGACATACCAGTGCGTCTTTTATCTTGAATGCCCCGTGCACCCTGACAAGACACTTTCTCGTCTTTTGTCCTTGATGATGTTAAGTTTCTAAGAAAAGAGCATCCTTACCAATTTTAACAAGAAGTAGAAACACCACTGCATAATGTGAATCGAACATGAAAATTGTTGAATCATAGGTCGTCAAATTTGTAAAACGCTTCTTTTGCTCGATCGGAACAGCAGATATGCCATCGCATTTCTTAGAAAACGTCTATGTCCTTTTTTAAAGAAAAATATAAACACTGATCAAAACGTATATTCATTTTGTTTTGATCAAAGATTTTTTCGATAAAACATAATCAAAGTATTGCCATGTGTTTTAATTGCGACGCATGATAGAAATAAAAGCCTAAAAACCAAGGTAGAGCTAAATCTTTAAAATAATCAACTTTATACCTTTTCGTCTTTAAATTTAATTTTAAATTTACTTTCATTATAATAATAATAATCATTATGTGTATAGAACATTTATAAAATTATCCATATCAGAGGATAAGGGAGCTGTTCGTATAAGGCAATGATGTGCCGAAGCGGACATATTACGCTTTTATTGATTGGTCGACTGGTCGATATGGCCGTGTGTTGTCTCGCTAATCCTCGTTGGCTGATCAAACGTCGACACCATGTCATTGTATGGTTAGCATCGGAACTAAAGCCCAAAACAAAACTTCGATTTTTTAGTTGGGGAAGAAAAATGGCGGAATCTCGCGACCTCTCTCAATAAATAGAGTGTTGCTGGATCTTTCCGTACGATGTCTTAACGGTTCTCGTGTGTTTTTCAGTGGAGGAAGTGAAATAAGAGAACGCTTTATCAGGGCATGCGCAGTGAAGACTAGAGTGGTATCTTTCAATATTTGCTGAGAGAATCACTTGACGTTCTTCAGGAATTGAAATCGATCGCCCGACTTTTTTTTCTCCCTCTCTCTCCTATTCCCCGACTTGTATTGCAAACTTATCAAACCCTTTAGCTGAGTTTAAGTAAACCTGTGCAGAACTTTACTTAATCGAGGGCAGCCGACAAATGTATAAACGTATTTCTTAGCGGAGACGTCTTAACTACTCTGAACATTTTTTTCGGACAAGGCTAAAAGAAATTTCAAGGGCCAAGGCCCATGCACAGAAACCACACTGTTGCACATGATTTTGCATGTATGATGTTGTCAGATTAAGCATGTATGATGTTGTCAGATTGAGCATGTATGTTGTTGTCAGATTGAGCATG
>JAVFBX010248417.1:0-10132 GCA_034783855.1 Mopalia kennerleyi | reverse complement strand
ACGTACGTACGTATGTATGTATGTATGTATGTATGTATGTATGTATGTATGTATGTATATATGTATGTATGAACATATGTGTATGTATGTTTACGCATTTGCATGTATTTGGTTCTGCATATTTCTTTACATTTATTTAAAACATTGTTCATTGCCACTAAACCTGTATTGTACAAAATGTAATGGGAAGACACGCTATAAGCTTTGCTTACTGTGATTCCGTTTGTCATGTTATTTTGACAATAAACTTATATTTAAACCAATTCGAAATTAACAGCAATTCAGAAACGTGACTATGAGAGTTGATCATGAACATGTACCGGTTTTAATTAGCCGACGTCACTGTTCCAATGTTAATTATATTTAGAAATATACATGTATAATACATTAAATAATGATCTCATTTTGATCAAGAGTAAAATTGAAATGTTAACAGTTTTTGGATGATTTCAGATTAAATTCTGATATGTACAGTTTATTTCTGACGATGACTTCTGACGTCAGACACATTGTTCTCGATGCCCTTAAGGCGTCTTACACCACTATTTTGTTCAAATCCTCACATTACATTGTTCATAAGGCAATCACACGTATAGTGTCTTTCCTATTTCTTATTTATTGGTCTGATTTTAATCTCAACTTTTTTCAGAGATATATTTGGACCAGTCCAAGGCTTCCACGTTATGCCATCGAATTGCTTTTCAGGGATCACCCCTCCTTTGTAAAATTTTCCATTTAAATTTGACGCGTAGCACTTATAATACCACCACGCCCCCTTGAATCTGTTAGCACAACTGCCGCCGAATTCTTTCACCACGCGGTCATTGTCTTTATCTTTCGTGGAGAATTTTTCGCCATTATGTTTAGAAAATCCGTCACCGGCGTCACCGCTATATCCTTCCACGTGTAACTTGTATCCCTCCGCTTCGTCGTCCACTCTCACGTATTCATACAAGGCATATTTCTTGTTTTTATTCCAGTCCATTAAGTCCACTCTCAGCTCATACTGTCCCTGATTGGTCAAACGGTGGATGTTGTCGTTGCCCAACCAGTGTTCTCCATACAAACCTATAAATTTATGTTAAAATAGTAATCAGTTTAAATGACAACCATACATTCTGTAACCATTAAGTAAAGGTATCGTTAAAATACGGCGTTAAACTCCAATCAAACAAACAAAACATAGTTAAGCTGCCACCAAATGAGAATTTATTATTTGAAATGGCAACCAGAATAGCACTTTCTTAACCACCGTAAAGCTCGTAAATTTAAGGTCACCTTTCTATATAAGGGCAGTATGTTCTGAGAGATGTCCTGCTGTCTAACTAGCACTGGAGGAGCGTAAGTTTTCCAGCAGAGTCAAACAGTACAGATTGTATGGTTTTGTTAGTATGATATATGCTGGGGACGTATACATTGCCGTCATATGAGTGAATGGACCGGAAGAATGACACCAAACATCAATCATAACATCGCGGGTGATTAGGCCTAGGCCTATAGCCGACCTTGAGAAAGACACCACACCAATGAAAACATCTCGGGTGATTAGGCCTATAGGCTTATAGCCGACCTGGAGAATGACACCACACCAATGAAAACATCGCGGGTGATTAGCCGAAAGTTCTTGTTACCAAGACCACATACCTAAATGACTGAAACATCGTTGACTTGTAGCGTTTCGAATTGCCCCTATACGCCTTTAACATAGGGCATGTAGCACAAAGCAAACTTAACCATGATACATCAACACTTGTATTTTAGAAACATAAAATATGTACTGTGCTCGTTCTGAAATTTCTCAGGTTGAAGTCTCTGGAGCTTATGAATGTTATTGTAGCCACTGTAGACAAAAAAAATACAGTCAATTTGCTTCTTGAGGTAAATTTTAGTTGCCTGAGAGGTGACATATATAAACGTGTACATCCCTTTTTAAATAAGATAGACTGTATTGCTTACCTCCAAACCCCTTCTTATAGTCTGTCCACTCTTTGAAGAAATTGACGGTTCCATCCTGCCTCCTCTGAATCACCGTCCAGCCACCATTCTTCATATCACAGAATACTTGCATCGTGGAATCGGCACCGTAAAGCTTGATCTTATACTGACCGTCTTTGGGCTTGCCCCGTCTGTAGTAATCGTAACAATCTACAAGAAAAATAAATCTTTAGTTACAAAACACCATCTTCTTGAGGCATGGATATTTTCACAAGCTATGTATCAGACGAACAGAGTTTCCTGACTCTCGAGAAAGTCCGGTTCGGTGAATCGCTGAATTTGTCAGCTTACGCAGATAAAGCAGCGATTGCAGTCTTCATTATCTGCAATGGTGTCAATTTTATATCTTTCTGGACCCTTGGGCTGAAGTCAATCAGTTTCCTATAGGCTTGTGATTCTGTTTTGTTGGCTATTCATACACCAACGATTTATTGAAAGTAGCTGATGTCTACTATGTGAGATAACACACTTAAAACCGACATACACTCTAAGAAAAAAAGGTTCTGAAATGGTTCTTCGTATGTCACGAGGGTTCTTCAAAGAACCTTTTCTGTGGTAAAGGGTTCTTCAGACAAAATCAACGTTAAAAAGGTTTTTGGTTGTGAAAAAGGGTTCTTTGATGAGGAAAATGGTTCTTTGGGCGAAATGAAAACGAGTCTATGGTCAAGTGATAATTTGAAATCCAGTTTATATTCAAAGAACCGTTTTTAGAGGGTTTTTCAAAGAACCATTTTTGAAGGTTTCTCCAAAGAACCATTTTTAGAGGGTTCTTCAAAGAACCATTTTAGAGGGTTCTTCAAAGAACCAATACAGGTTCGCTATATAATCCACTCCGAAGAACCTTTAAAGGTTCTAACTATAACCTTTTTTCTTAGAGTGTAGCGCTACTGCATCAATCGTACACTGATTATATACCACACAATGCATTTGTATCCAATGCTTTGACAATATTTCAGAACTTTACTACAATACATACGACAATAAAATACAACTGACGATGTGTGGTGATAGATTTTTTACGAAAGTGTGCCCAATTGTTTTTATGGCATTTCAAGTTCAAAGAAACACTCACAAAACCTTTTCACAGTAGAATTTGAAATGTTTTCGCAAGTTAAGCTTGTGCAATGGGAGAATATAAACGGTGACCTGGATTGATTTTTAAGTGAGCCAAAGCATGCATGTATCGTTGTTGTTTTTTTTTTTTTTTGTTTTTTTTTTTTACAATTTGCTTAGATAGACAGTTAAAAATTGCACCGACGTTGCTCTATGTAAAATTTTAATCCAAGCATACAACGTTTTTCGGTACAAAGCCTAGTTTAGTAACCAAGATCATTGGCATTTAGGTGGTAGCACTTCAAGAAAAAAACCTCCGAAAAAAACTATATATCTCCGCCTACTCTTGTAGCTGCCAACCTGGGTATATCTAGGCGTTCCAAAAATATGCGCATATAATGTTTAATTTTTTTGAAAGTTTAAAAAACACAATTTGAGCAACAACATGGTGAGTAAGGGTTGTTTTATATCTTCCCACATTTTCGAAGTTTAGCCATCAATAAATATATGACTTGGTTAAACAGGAACAAACGAGAAAAACGAAAATAACCGGTACCGGTAGCGTTGTTTTGGTTTTTGACGTTTGTCAAAAGCAAAATGAATTCAGCGGGATAGCCTTTTCATAGGTTAAGTGTTTCTTTCTTATATAAATGTTATTCCCTAAAAGTCAGGTGCTTTATGAGAATGGCTAACATGTTAACATGTTAAAGTAGGGTTTTGAATTTGAAAGAGGAGAGATTATATACTTTACTTACCCTTTGACTCGCTTTGTCTCGTGACGTTGTACAATGGTGGAATTCTGTCAACTTTTGTCAGTTTTCCCTCACTTTTCGTTTTCTTCACTTTTTTACCATTTGCTTTGTCGCTTTTGACTGTCACCTTTGTATCTTTTGGTATGGTTTTACTTTTCTCGATATTGCCATTAACTTTTTCTCCATCCTTCTTGTTTTTGATTTCGCTTTCAGATTTTTCTGATTTCGTTACATTTTTTTCTGGTGTTAATTTGTTTGTTTTGTTCTCTTCCTTCGCCTCATTTGTGGATGATATTTCCGGCAGCTTTTTTTCCTTCTCTTGTTTCTTTGTCGACTTCAGTTCATTTTTGATGTCTTTGCCAGTTTCTTTAGCTGAATTTTTCTCAGCTGCAACTTTTTTCTTTTCAACCTTTTTCTTAGATTCATCGGTCGACCTTTTGGGGTTATCTTTCGATCCTTTGTTTTTCGAATCCTTACTTGCAGACTGCTTTTTGGATTCTTTCTTGTTCTTTGTAGTGGGTTTAAGTTTTGGTTCAACTTTTTCGTCTTCATTTTCTTTAACCTTTTTGGGGGTATCTTTCGATTCTTTGTCTTTCGAATCCTTACTTGCAGATTGTTTTTTAGATTCTTTCATGTCTTCTGTTGATGGTTTTATTTTAGGTTCAACTTTTTCTTCAACTGTTCCAGATACAAGCTTTGGAGGGGGTTTAATTTGGTCGTCGTTCCATAAACACTGAAAAAGGACCAAACTGTTGAAACCACATACTACTTTGCACCTTTTTGGATGTTTACACATTGACAGAGACGTTATTTCTTTCAACTTTCTAGAAGACAACGGCAAAAATTGGCCGGTTTTCTTGTCATCTTTATTAGCTGAAATGAGTTGGTCTGAGACTAACGCGTGTAGGTCATCCATGGCGTGTGCAGAAGTCAAAGCAATTCCCAGTTTGTCGCTCAGAAGTTGTTGCTGTATGTGGTGCTTAAGGTTTGAATTTGTCAGCGTTTCGACTTTTTTCATAATCTGTGAGATAAGCATGGTTTGATTCATCACAATTTGGAATAACATTCTATTTTGATCTTCCAGATTTTCCGATTGTCCTCTGATCTTATCAATGAGTTTACTCTGGTTTCTCAAGTGACTGGTTAACTCAGAGATTTTGTTTTGGTGTTGACTGATCAACTCATACTGTTTCGTTGAGTTATCCGGAAGCCCGAGTCTCTCACCAGGGCGCTTCACGTAATCTAACTCTAAAAAACTCTTCTGCTTTTTGATAATTTTCTCGTTTTCTTCCTTAAGCTCTTCATAACTCAAATTCATCTTTAAAAGTTCATTTTCCAGCTTTAGAATTTGATTCTCAAGCCGAGTGAACGAAGACGAATGATTCTGCTTGTTTAGTTTTTCTGTCAGCAGTTCGTTCTCTAGACGCATAATCTGTGTCTCAAGTGCCTGGACTTTAATCAAGTATTCTCCAGCAGTCTTTTCTAGTAACAGTTTAAACTGATTCATATCAAAGTCAGTAGCTTTAGAGTTAGTGTTTGGCTTATTGTCTTGGGATGCGTCATTGGATTCAAGTGGTAGATTTGACTTAGACTCCGCCTTTTTTTCTTGTGATGATGACGATGATGTTTGAGCGTCTTGACGGTTGTCGCCATCCTTGTTTGTTTCTACCTCAGGTCCACCTGTTTCTGTCTGTTTGTCTGGTGTTTTTGTTTCATCAGACTTCAAGGCTTCCTTTGTTTTTTTCGAAGACTCTTTCGTTTCATCCGAAGATTTCTGTGTTTCTTCAGGCTTGTTTGTGGTATTTTGGGGTTCTTTTGTTTCTTCGGAAGAACCGTTGCTTTCACCAGAACCGATGGAAGATGTGGCACTATATCTATCTGGTCCTTCTGCTAGGGAACATTGCACAGTTGCCACGTTGTAAAAAACACAAAAATTGCAAGTTTCATTATTTTTCTTTCTATTGCATGTATTAAAACTATTTATCGATAGAGTGACAGTATTGCTATTGTCTTTTTCTATTATTATTTTTTCATCTGACGTTAACTGTTCAACTTTTCCGTCATTCTTGTCTTCATTCTGTGATTCTTCGTCAATATCATCTGATTTAACACCTTCTTCACTTTCAGTTTCATCTTCATCTGTCATCTCAGTTTCATCAAACTCTAATTCTGAATCGTCTTCAGTTTCATCAGTCTCGTCTGATTCATCTTGGACCGTGTTTTCATCATCAGCTTGATCTGTAGGTTCCTCTTCAGCTTGACTCGCGGATGCACTAAATACAGATTCATATGTTTTTAAAACTGAACAATCAACATTTGATAGATGTGCTTCCGTAGAACTTTTCTGAATTAAAGTCTCAATTGTGTTTTTTAAAGTTTTTTGTTCTTCTGACAAATCTTGGGGGAAAAGTCCTTCTCCTATTTTGTTGAGATACCACATCTTTAAATCACATTTTTCAGCGGGTTCCCTGTAATATAAGAAACACAGCATAACATTAAGGTTGATACACAAGTAGTGTAGGTCCATACACATACTGAGGACTTTATGTTGGCTCAACATTTAGACACTTTATTTGTCATCACCACGAGCAAGGAGTCCTTAGGGTTAACAACAACACAAAGCGAAGGCTGCTAGGAAAACCCTAGTTCAGAGTGATATGCGGCAACAGCACATCCCACTAGACTTCCACGGTACAAATCGAGTTACCTGGCTAATATAGTAAGAAAAAGAAACGTTCAAACGTTAAACCCTATAGGCCTTATGTATTCACCGACACGTTGATCGAAGTTAACAATTTGTGTATCTAAAATCAACCCATACAGCTTGCAAACGAACCCGATATAATTTCTAGCCTGTGGATAACAAATTTAAATTGGTAGTTGATTGCAAAACTTACATAGTTTACATCTCATAGTTGACTTTGTGTCAGTTTAAATAATTTCCTACCCCCCTTTGACAATAACTTAACCCATACTATATCTATATAATTAAGTTGACTTTAATAATAACTGACAGAGGTATATTGTGTCGAGATAAGCGAATTCTAGTGTAACGTCTAGGAAAGACTGCTATTTGAGACTACTTATCGATCGATACTGTCTTGAATATGTGGCCTACAGAAGTGCATGGGTTAGCGGTGTACACATAACTTAATGTGTGTGTATACATAATAAACTCAGGGTATAGTCGGTTAGACGCATTCAACATAACTAATGTAGTTTCTAATTGATTGTTCAATGACATTTAGAGAACGTTTATATCAGTTGAAAATGACACACCACAACAGATTCGCTGCTTCCTATTCCACGTTTATGTCAGAATCTATAGGAGACTCCTGAATGAAGATCGCTATGTGAATAATACTGAGCTAACTTCTTTCTGTGACCGATGGTCATGTGTATAAGCTTGGAACAGGTTCATTCGGGTAAGATAGTTTTCAAAAGAGACTGCCGATTTGTCCTTATTAGTGTCAAGTAAAAGAGCTGACTTCTATAATCCTGATTAGTTCGTCACCTATTCGAAGGTGTAACTGGGAAATTTGGTAATATATAGGTCGGCTGGGTTCTAGAAGCAGAAACATTGTCTTCAACAGATATATATTGCAAATCTTAATCAAGTAACATCATTTATCTGCCTAAATGTACCCCCCCCCCCCCCTCCTCCCCACCCCTCCCCATTATCCCATTATAAACCATTATAAGAAATAAATTGGTAATAAATATAACACAAATTAAGGGAACTAGTTTGATCTGTTTTAAGTTAAACACTTACCCGGATGTCTGACTACAAGTTAAAGATGTGAAATAAAATAACCAAAGAGTATATGCCACAGTGAATGTTGTGGCGAAATACGTGGCCATTTTGACTTCAAAATTGTCTGTAAATGCCACCCTGTTCAACGTGAAATATATCCCTGTAGATAGGGATTAGGTGGAGTCCTCCATCAAAATATCACTGGACACAAAATTTCAGCTAAAATGGTTTAAAATGGTTAAAAACTCCTTAATGGTATACAACTTCTACCATACACTTCTCAGTTTCAATATATGAGTCCAAATTGAAGGTTTACTCGACTATAAGTGGATACTATAGCCAAGGTGATCGTCAGCCGAAAGGACTTGTAACTTTTGACGTTTCAAGCCACGTTGTCATAACCCCTCACATGGTGACGCGGGTGTTTTCATCACACCGTAGATCATGTCGCCCAATCGATTTTAGGTACAACAAATAAGTCACAGATGTTTCGGGCTAAGCTTAATCGATTTAAGAAAACTCTAAATTTTAATAGACATATACCGTGTTGTAATTTGTTACTTCAAGCACGGGTGGAATAGATAACAATCAAAATATAAACCAGGCAATATACTTGGCATTATAATGGTATAATATTAACGAAAGAATTGTTGTGTAAGAGAAAAAAATATTTTGTTTTTCACACAAGAATCGTGTTCACTTCAATTTAATTTAATTTAATTGTCACTATAAACATCTCAACAGGAATATGTTAACACAATATTTAGCTTGTATTTGTACCAAGCAAGTGTGTGAGTTTAAATAAAATTAATGATACCTAATAATGACCTTTAAATTATAGTAAACGCTTATAAGGAATTTCTCTCATTTAATAGGGTAGTCCTTCCTGGTATATTTTTGTATACAAAATTTGTATTGCAGTCATAACTGCATGGTATTATGTTTTCCAATAAAAGCTAGCGCGTCACAGATTAGCCTGAGTTCGTCAGACATGCAACACGTGCGACACTGCAACGAAGATAATTCAGTGAGCTTTAGTCCGTAGCGTGTTACAATAGCCATCAATAACAGCGATGATCAACTGTTAAAATTGTATCACACAGCTGTGGTCTCAACGCTGTCAGGTGTTGAAAATAATATAGTTTGTAAATTGGCATACACTGATCCAACCATACTTTGATATTCTGGTGGATAAGCACCGGTAATAGGAATTTTGGGCTGGTATGCAAACTATTTAATTAGCGGTATAGTATTTAGAGTGTAACATAACACAATTAGCTATGGTGTTACTTTATTTTATTCTGCTTTACTTTCATAATGGGCATTTTCACCGATATCCAATGTCTTATCTCGGGATATCGAGATACGTTTCCCATAACAACTCGAGATTAAGATCGATAAAGTCCGATAAATAATATGAAATCATGATTCATCTGTTACAATTAGTCAACATTCCATTGCCTATATGTATTAATATCAGAAAATAAAGTTTTTTACCTGTTGTACAGCAGCTTTAAAATGCCATCATAAGGTTAGATGAATCGATATAGATATGAATTTAGTTCATATACATCCTTCAAGGCAAAATTGAGTAATACCTTGTTATACATGTAATAAAATTTGATACTTTGTACATTGTAATTTTACTTTTATAACATTTATCCAGCATTATCTAAATAATAAATTATTTAATTTAAATTATTTAAATTCCCAGTATGTATACCCTTTCAATTCATTATTTTATAATGATATATTTTTATATGTATTTTTAATTTCTGCCCAAAAGAGGGGCCGTGTTGGCCTGTCTGGTTAAAGTTATATAAATAAAAAATAGAATAAAAATAATAGCCACGTATAATATAATCAACGAATTAAGTTGATCCAGTAAAATGTTATAAATTCATAGATAAATAAAAGTTCCAAGTCGCTGAAGTCACTCAGCGACACATTCGGTAAAGCAACCGTTTATCCTCGGGTTGTGTAAACCACTCGATCTTATCGACGATATCGAGGAGACATTGTTGTTGGTGCAATATGGGCCTACTGACTGTTATACCTCAAACATGTGGGCGGTGAAGTATACCAGAGGAAAAATAGTAGTTAAATCTGAAAGCTATTAGTGCATGATGCCAGTTAAATAACAAACAAAAAAGAGAAACTTTCCCACCATATAATAACAAATATATCACTAAGTCAACTCAAATTCCTTCTTTATTCAGAAATTAAAACATAGACCCTTGACAATGAGGCCAGCGGTAGAACATTTCATAATGTCCTGCATGGCCATTCCGCCAGATTTATCTAAACTGAGATGGTCTCTTAATATACCTATAAGACTCAAGGTCTTGTCAAAACAGAGAACGATTTGATCTCTATCTTAAAATGGACACGTTTAATTCCACAAGTGTCTAAACATTTTCCTCGGCTAAGACTTGTGCTACATTGAGCAAATAAATTCCGGCTGAAAAATAAAACAAAATGTTAAAGAGGCACTAGCGCCAAAAATTAGCTTTTATCAATAAATTCAGATTGCTACGATTTTAAGTGGTATCAAAGTTTGTTCATAAATTAAAATAAT
>JAVFBX010248406.1:0-10132 GCA_034783855.1 Mopalia kennerleyi | reverse complement strand
GTGGAAAACCTTGAGGAAACCTTGTAAAAACCACCCCTGTGTTTGCCGGAGCCACATCTTGTGACTCACTCACTCACATATACCTGACGGTCAACAGACACTCAGACAGAGGGAAATTTCTGAAAGCAAGGAATTAAAAGCTGTGGTCGATTCCAGAAAATGGGCCTATCCGTCAGTCATGTAACGACATGCGTCAAGACAAGTCAAGACATACGTGAATTTGTTCAGTTCCGGGTTAGGGTTAATACTAAACCTAAACCTTAAACTAACCTTTATACTAACTCTAAAGCCCAAAACAAACCTAACCCTAAACTAAACCTAACCCTAAACCTGACACTGAAATTCACGTCATCTTACATGACGGACTGACCAGAAAATGATACTCCATGTCAAGAATTAAAATATAGCCAGAGAACACGAGTGTTAATCTCAGTGAAGGAAAGCTACATTTTCTTGCTCTCAGGATTTTTTTTTTTCTCCGATCATTTGGGATAGTCATCCAGGGCTAACTCAGCAGAGGGGTGTCCACCCATCCATTTGGACACCCTGAATTGAACAATTGACTTATTTGGCCACCCTGTTTTAAGAAACTTTAACAAGCAGGAGATAGGAAAACTGTAACAATTAGACAGTTTAAATAACGACAATTCACTTTGTAAAAGACACAACAATTATTAATTAGACACCCAGTTACTTAAATACATCTGGCAAGCTGCTTACAGCGGCGAGATTTTAGCTTTTTAGATAGAGCAAGTATAACAGATGAAGAAAAAATATACTTTTCTATACCTATCCCTCTTTTTAAAAAGTAAGGGCAATACTACATTACATGTGCAAAATAAATTTTTACATTTTCTACAACGATATTTTGTCTAACTATGTGAAAAACATATTCTGGAGGCAAAGAGTTTAAAAGTGAAGCAATATGACCATTTTGGGCACCATATTTTTTATTTCTGGCTAAGCCCCTGATAGTCATTGCTCAGCACTGTTGCTGTTTCTAAGTGAGAAAATCTTTGGCCAATGGTTATATCACTAATTACTGACGTAGGAAAAGAAATTGAGTTTGAATGACGTCACTCCTTTTAGAAACACATTGATAGGCTTTCTAAAGATTTACATCTGAAAGGTATATATCTATTCAATTGCGGGTCTCACTGTAGGCTTCGTTAATCCAGAACAATTAAAAGTAGTGACCCGAAAATGAGAAATTTCACTTCATTAAACACTTTATACACTATTAAAGATTTGAAGCGTAAAATTTTGCCTCTTAAGAGCTTTTAATTCACAATAATAGCCGTAAAAACTTAAAATAATGATCTTAATTCTTTGACTTACTCAAGTAAATACTCTACATGTTCGTTAAACTGCCTTGTCTGCTTCACCGCTGGAAAAAATGTAAAATTTCTCGCGACCACGAATTTTCAGGTTAAAAATTTCTCACCAGATTCTACATACTGCGATTATGGATCGGAAAAAATCTTAAACTTCATGTACTATAGGATTACCTTTTATGTGATAAATTCAACTTTTTTTCAGTTGGACATCAATATTGTAGTGGGTTTTATTAAAAAAAAAATAAATAAATTTTTTTTTTAAATTTCTCGCCAGACGTAGGATTTCATGCGACCCATGGTCGCATGGTCGCCGGATTTTCCAGGCGTGGTCTGCTTTTAACATAAAGATTGTATTGTTAATATTATTTATATTTTGAATAAATGAAGAGAGAAATTATTTTGTCTCCACCAGGATGGAGTGATTGTCTCTCACAGCCAACAGGCAACATAAAGCGGAGACAATCTTAATATTTTGTCTAACAGTCTTGTTGTGCTAAAAATTATGTCCTGTTCTTGCCTCTGATCTTTTGTCTTTCTCGCCACTTACATATAGTGCAGTTTGGCTCAAGTGCTGGGCTTGCGTTCAGGTCTTACTGGACCCATTGGGCTCAAAACAAACCAATTTCATTTTAACATGTGGATTAAAAGTTAGCAAGTCAAACTTTATCTTAGTGAAAAAATAATTCGAAATTACAAACAGTTAAATTGGAGCCTATAATTTAGTATTCCCATGATCATATATTTAAGCCGCAAAACTTTAATTGCCTATTTCTTGTACAGTGGCACGTCAGTTTTAAGCAGACTCTACATTTTCCAAGGCTTATTTCTAGAAAACTATTAATGTAGACTTCAAAGTTGTACCAATGTGTGGGACCTAATAAACCAATAATGATGTACTTATTTGATTGGATTTAGTTTTGTTGTTATGTAGTCAAAAACACAGATTAAATTTGAAATGGGTTGATCTGTCGAAAAAACCATGTTGATCCGTATAGTGCTAACTAAAGACTGCATGACTGGCCTGAAACGTCTCACCTGGAGGGCCCGATTGACGTAAACAAGGGGCGGCTTGATTGGGCACTCAGCGACAGTTATGATGGGTTAATGAACAATAAGAGAATCTCTTCGCTTGGAGTCTGTGACATAAATCTGTCAAAATACTGCTAAAAAATTAAAAATAGAACACTCTATTGCCAACTAAGATCCTTAATTGAATACTAATTAACACTTAGGGCCAACAACAACTTTGAAGAAGTATGAAACCCACACGCAGTGCAAGAAAAACATATACACGATCACATAAATGCAGTCTATTCAAACGGAATTTTCTTTCAACATGTGCAGCAATTTTTACCTGTACACCTCAAGGTGTTAATTAACTTCTTTTTTTTCTGTTGTGAGATTCACATCTGTTAACTTCTATGACATATAAATCTCTGGCAGTTCATGCCAACATGAATTTTGTAGACACTAGAACAAACTTTCATTTTTCCAGCTATGTTTACAGAGATTGATAGTTCTAAGTTATTTCTGGACCATCTTTAGCGGAAAAATTTAATTTGAAATTTATAAAATTTGAATAAAATTATAATTTCACCGCCCTTTGGTGTAAGGAAAACCCTATGTATTTTAAGTTAAAGCTATGATTAAAATTTAATTGAAATTAAAAGACATTGAATATTCGTAGTTAAAAAATTAAATATTTAATATTTTTCAACTTAAAGGAAATAATCAATATTTTTCAGCTAAAATTGAATTTTTCTTTATTTTGCGTCCCCTACATTTGGCCAATCAAAACAGCTTCTATTTATACCTAGTTTATACAGCCAGGCAGTTAATCAACGTGTACTTCAAGAGCACATCGACACAAAGTTTAAAATACCCCAAAATGTAAAGAAGTGAGAACAATAAAATAGTTTCTAACATTTTCCACACCATTAGTCCCACTTTGAAGCCGATCATTCAGAAATTTGTTGGAAGCTAAGAGCGTTAAAAATTACAGCTGGTTTGTCGCTAGCCAAATAAACGAATTAGAGATAAGTTAATCCATGTATTGCTATAAGCTGGTTAATGATTCGGACAATATGTTCCGATTAGTTCGACGTGGACGCAGAATTACCCAGCGAGAGAAAAGCATGGATGAAGAGAGATCGACTTCACGGTGAAATTCCTTGCGAGACGTTAACGGTGCTTAACTGTGAGTGGATATGAGGGTTCTAACAATAGGACCTGTCATTGCACCCTGGGTAGCGCGAGACAGATGACTGCAGCCTGGTGAGGGGCCACTCCATTGATTTCAGTACGGCTCCGTATCATTCCGAGCGGACAAAACAAAAGGCAGTCTGGCGCGGCGCTAAGTTCAGTAATTCAGCCGACAAGGTCAGTCCAAGGACGAGATACTAAGAAAGAGCTTGGGAGAAAAAACTCCTGCTAACACTCAACATATAGAAACTTAAAGCGTCTAATGAGGGTTGTTGGACGGCAAAATAGCACACCGTTGATCCCCGGACAACCGAACATATCGCTTTAACAAATCACGATCACAAGACAGAAAAAAAAAAAAAAATGCAAATGAGATTGTCTGGGAATCTATCACCATTGGTGTTCTATTGGGTCGGGTGAAAGGACGGACAAATAATTTCTCCGGTGTTGATGTATTTGTCTGATCATTTAGTGGCGATATTAAACACTCTGAGAGAGAGTCCCCACACAGAGAATTCTCCCAAGCCACACACCAATAATTTTCAGCTTTTCTCAATTGATTTTCTGTCATTGGACTCCATATATAAACTACCATGGAGTCAAAGTGCAGTTGATGCAGTTCAAAAGACGTTCATAATAGCCCACTCACGCATACATTAAGAATCACATTTGGGGCACCCCGCTGGCCTGGCCTGGACAACTTAGATTTTGAAGAGAATGGCAATAATTCCAGTAAGAACACAATCCTTTATTCTTTCGGCAAACTGATCATAATACGTGATAAATAGAGCTTATTTGGTACTTTTTGCTGGTCCAAATATACACATAATTTGATAAATATAGGAATTTTAAATGACACAAGCATACATTGTATATTGATTTTTGTATTTTCTGGGACTTGTCTGATATAAACTGTCAATAAACTTAAAGAAATGAGAATAATGCACTCACAGAAATTTGAATATTGAAATGTTTGGTTTGTGAATGGGTCATAAGCTTTAAATGCTAGAAAAAGCTAGACCAAAGCTAGACATCGGATACGATATCAACACAACAGTAGTTAAAAATATTTTGAGATTTGTTATTTTATGGTGATTTACAAAATAAACAGGGTGCCCGTAATCTAACCTAAACTGATGTATTGTATGCTATCAATTGCTCTCTGGCCTTCTGCACTTTTGGAAACGGCACCGTTCAAATATAATGACACTGACCATAAGGGAAAAAACAGATGCACCCAGAAGCATGGTTTTAGGCAGACACCCATTAACCCGTCCTAATGAACAGTCACACCCTGAAGTGAACAATTGCCTCATTTAGACACCCTGTTTTAAGAAACTTTAACATGCAGGAGATAGACAAACTGTCAAGTTTGGACACCCAGTTATTTGAAAAGTGGAGCAAAATGACAATTTTTGACACCATATTTTGGGTTACTGGCTAAGCCCCTGTCCGGAAGGAAACGAAATGTAGGAGCGGCTCAGTTTTCATCAAGGACATTAGCTAAATTGAATTAGAGGTTCTTGCCAGTGACCACAAGATGGTGCATGAACAGTTAATGGCACCCTGAAGCCAAGGAGAAACAATCTGTTAATGTGGAGCTAAAGAGAGTTCTAGACGTCTTTTAAATTTGATTATTTTCAATAAAACATTGTAAGCCTATAGAAATAAGATTTCCTAAATACAAATGAAAAAAAAAGTGATGAAGTAAAGTGGTATGTCCATAATGTCCTTCATATATTTCTCACACCACTTCCTGTTAAATACAAATTGAATCACTTGTAAGTGCCACAAAAAACTCAAATCTACTGAAAAGTACAAGAGTAATATACAGTTGGGACAGAGAATTAGGCTTTACCACAGGGGGTCTTACATGTAATTTTGCTGGACTGTCCCAAAATTAGAGTGTCCGAGCTGCTAGAAGTTATAGGGTAACTCCAAAGAATGAAAGACTCATTTGGATTTCAATATTTCGGCAATTTTGTGCGACCATCAGCAGGAGAGTCAACTGAAAAGTCTCCAGGTTCTTTTTAAACAATTAAAAAAAAGAATTTCAGATTTAAAGATATCAAAATTATTAAGAAGAGATTGATAGGTACCCCCCACCCCTCGAATACTTGCTGGCTAAATAGATCTTTCTGCCCACATATGGCTGTCATAAATCTCATATTGCCCGGTATGTTATGAGAATTATTAGCACTCCCACTGAGAGGCTATCAGTTTCATATCATCTCTGGCCAGCCCAACTTTCCTTGACTAACCAATCAGAATTAAATATTCATATAATAACACAGACACCATGTTATTTGTTACCACGGTAACACCACAGGCCCCAATCCGCCTTACTAATATATTCATATGTTATTTCCCTTCTGATTTTTCACATGTCATATATATTTCAATAACACAAAGATTTATTGTTTTTATTGTTTAACAATAAAAAAAAACTTTCTGGAATAAATATATTTGTATTATATGTTCCAATAACTTTTCAACATTATGAGATATAAACTCCAAACTACATTTTATATTACTTTCCATTTAAATGAGGAAATTTGACAGGCAATTGCCTAATTTATAAGTAAAAAAGGTAAAACCGTAACTTTATTAAATGAACATTTCTTTAACAATCTACTGTTACAAAAGCCAAAATCTGTAAAAAAAAAAAAAAAATGTGGGCCTAATTTAAAAAAATAAAGATTAATAAAACTACTTCAGCATTGTTTTATTTAGAATAAAAATTGTCCTGTCTTTTTGTTGTAAAGGATACTTTGGGAAGTATGTTTACCAACAAATAACTTGAAAATGAAAGCCTAGAATAAAACATATAAAAAAATATCTTTCTTTCTGGATGTTTTTTTCTAAAATTTTCTTCCCATTGACAATATTTTTGGAAGTATAAGGTATTTAAGCACCCATCAGAAAAAGCCCTGTACATCTCTGTACAACAAAGTCCAGTCTGAAGCTGATACAGTTTCTGTGATTAATGGATATCTATTGTTAAAAAAGCTCAGTTACCTTTTGCATTATAATCAGTTATTTCTCCACAGGTAAAACTGGGAGATAGTGAAAGAGTTTTGTTGTCGCACCACACTTGCCGTCGTTACACACCACGGCCAATTGACTCCTTAGAAATCTCTCCCGGCTGAGCAGTGAATGGCTAACTGACTTTCCCTAATCGCTAATCGTTCAAACGATATTTCTAACTAAAGACAGATCAATAACGCGAATATGCAGCTTTGGATCGTGCCCACATTCACTCAGTAAACGCAGCAGGAGTTTATTCCACGCGCTCAGATTTCTCTGCTCCCAGAACAATCACCCCAATGAATCCGGCATAAACATCCTGCTCGCTTTCAACAAAACTTTCTGTTCCACGGGGGGGCATGATGTGCGGAGCTATTTCTCAGATCGGGTGCCGTCAGATGTGAAAGGCCTTTTGTTTTTCTTTATAAATACACAAATGTTTGGAGTACATTTTTAGTTCCCTTTAGTTGAACAATGAAGGTGATATTTCCATGCTGTGAGCAACAACCTCTTTGTGTTGTTTTCACAATTACATCTTTAAGTTTACCGTTTTTCAGCTGAATATAATATACATGTATGGAAACAGAAAGCACTGCATTTTTTCTCTCTCACAAATACATCTTTCAGTTTGCCATTTTTCAACTGAATATAATATTTAGAAAGATAAACTATGAGCAGAAAACACTACATGTTTGTTTTTCACAAATACATCTGACATCTTTTAGTTTACTGTTATCCTGAATTTTTAGTTTGAAGTTTTCAGGTGTCACTCTAAAAGTACTCTGGTCTGGACAGGGTCAAAGTTCAATGAGTAATAACTAAAAGTGTTATTACATTGCAATGAAATACATGTATCACTTTTATGTGTGACTAAAATTCTGATATTTCACTTGCATATAAAAATAAACATAAATAAATACTTGGTATTATATCATATCATATCATCACACAAGTGCTCCACAAGATATTCAAAACCCATAACAAGTTTCACTCGGCATATTTAAAAATAACCTGGGCAGGTTTGGTGCGAAATAAACTCAGGTATGAAATCTGTTCAATTTACCTGTGATTAACGTCAAAGGTGAGAAAACACCCTTAAGCCATAAATCAACAACAGTTCATCAGTGCAAAACTAGACTTAAGAAATTTCTAAACAACTTTAGACTCGATGACCTGAGCGAAAAATGTAACGATGGTTAACGCACCAAGTGCATTTGAGTTTACTCTGACTTCAATTTTTTTAAAGCAAACAAAAATATTGCTATGTATCTTAAATTTATTCTGCAGCATGTTAAGTGGATTAAGTTTAACTATGGTAAGTTTTCTAATTATTGTGAAAAACAAACATAAATATTTACAAACTTCTTGACTTAATTTATAATGTGGGATTTAATAGAAGATTGAACTTCGAACCCAACATACATGTAAGCCTATACACTTCTACTGGTTATACGACACAAATTAACCAAACTTTGAGACCAAGGCCGTATTCAGAAAGCTTATTAAGTATTTCTAAAGGTAAAGACAAAACTTGGCGAATTTTTAAGCATCATTTTTAATACATAATAACATGTACAACTTTTATTTTGTGATGCTAAATAATGAATTATCAGTGAAGGTTATAAAAAGACAATTTTTTTATTCACGTTAAAAAATTTTTTTTCAATTAAAGTTTACCATTTTATGTAACACTTTATTACATATATATTATATGGTATATAAGATATTTTGATGTATGCAAGAAGAATTAAAAAATCTTGTTTATGGTCCTGTATATGTTTGTGGATTTTATAAACATAAATTTCTTTTCTTCCAGAATCAATTCTATTGCTTAGAGACACCTTTCCACTGATGTGAGATACATTTCCACCAGAGAGAAATTTCCACAATTGAGACATTTGACCCCTTAAAGGCCATTTCTACCCGGAAAGACCCATTTCTACCACTGAGAGAACCATTTCTACCCCTTAAAGGCCCCTTTCTACCCCTGGGAGACCCATTTCCACCCCTTAAAGGCCCATTTCTACCCCTGAGAGACCTATTTCCACCCCTGAGAGGCCCATGTCTGCCCCCAATAATACCTCCTTGTTGCCCCTTAGATCGGAGAGAACCAGGGCAACAGGAAGCTCCCACCAACCACCCTTGTTTCAAAGGTTGAATAAATCAACACAGAAATTGCTAAGAAATGTGTCATACTTTTGGAAAAGTAAAAAAAAAAGAAGAGAGAATGATATCCAAGTTCAATGTACCTGAAAACACGGAATAAAGACAACTTACAAAAGAACAATTGTTAATTTACACCTGAGGGCTAACGATCTTTTGCTCACCTTTATCATACTTGATTTACCTGTTGAACTAATTTACATAATTAAATACATTAACTTCTTCTTAACTCCTTATCAATCTGAATCCTGAAACCTTTACCATAATCCTTTTAAAAATTCAAAGATAAAAGTTTAAAACTTAATTTAATTAAAGTTTACAAAGACCTCTGCCCACTTGAGATCGCGGGATTGATTTGATATAGGATTACTGTGCTGAAAAAAATTGACTCTTCCATTTATTATATCTTGAGACTTCAACATCACCAGATTTATGTGAATATGTAAATTCTGACTTGAGAATGATTGGCTAATTTAAATTTAACTGCCCCGAGGAAAACTCACTGGTGTGGGATAGGGGGGTGGGATTTTAGTTGCCCTGGTGCTCTCTGGGTTAAGGGGCTACACTGAACTGATCTTTTTGTTGTAAATTTTGTTATACGTCCTGTGAATTTGTTGTCTTTGAGGATGAATTCATTCAACCTGTGGGCTGGTATAGAGATATACAGTGAAATGACTGAAAGCACGGCATTAAACACCAATCAAACAAAGCAAATGGAATGGTGTTTTTCTGGATACAATATTAACAGCAGGATGACACAAAAATCCTGCCATAATTTACCTAAATTAGGAGTTTATTGGAATCATAAGAAGTGCTTTAGATCAGGCCTGTGCTGTTGGCGAGAATGGACAGAACATGGTCTCCCCATGCAGGGGTGGAAATGTGTAAAATATGTTGTCAGACATTTTCCCAATTTTGTCCTGCAGGCCATTTAAGGTAATGTTAAATTCTGGGGATATTTACAGGACAATCTCAATTTTTACCGGAAATGTCCTGCAAATGTATAGTTATTTCCACCCCTGCCATGGTTCTGCAAACTTAATTCAGGAGGACCGATTTATAGGTTTCCCAAATTGTTTGCAGTCTTATTCTATATAATTACATATTGCCACTGACTTTGACAAATTTTGTCATCCCATAAATTCCCATTATCAATGAAGATAATATTTTTTTAGCAATTTTGCTTTATTATTAACAAAAGCACATTTATGTATCGGTATTTAAAAAATCAGCAAACTAGGGAAAAATGCAAATGTAAGGTTACCTCACAAAATGTTAGAGGACCGATTTTAAGGTTATGCCAGAACGGTTACAGCAGAGGCCTGTTCATCTTCTCTAGACAAGGGTTTTATATCCGAGCAACTCTCCATTACAACCCTTGTCGGATAACTCAGGTACAACGA
>JAVFBX010248395.1:0-10132 GCA_034783855.1 Mopalia kennerleyi | reverse complement strand
GGCTGGGTGTAAAACGGTAATATACCGTTATATTCACAGCATTTTACCGTTAAAACTACCGTAATGTGTTACAGTGTGGACATTATGGAAACCATTAGCAATGCCTCTAACCCAGTTCTATTATGATGAGAAACGAAATATGTTTAACATAGTAAGCTCTTTGCTTGTTTGTTTGTTTGATTGATTAGGGTTTGACGCCGTACGTAAGGTTGTTTCACTCATAGTAAGAGTTATATTATATATTACCTATACTCATATTAAGCCAGATAGACGAAGGAAACCTTCAAGTATGAAAACGTAGTATCCAATAAATTAAGAAGTTGTTATCAATACCAAGTCTTTCCACGATTTATTGACGTACGTAAAGTTATGTCACTCATGATAAGAGTTATATAATATATTATTTATATCTATATTAAGCCCGACGTGCGACAGAAACCTTCTGTTGATAACAAGCAAAGACAAGGCAAGAAAATAGAGTCACAGGATTATTACAAAGAGATGACAAACAGATCATCTTAATTTTGCCATTTAATAACTCTGAGAGCAAGCTCTAGGACTAACACTCATATAAAATCAACAGACAAGTTCCTAGAGTAATCGACATTTGAGTTTACGCCAGTACTTTTAATGAGTGTCAACTCAAAATCCCGCCGAATCAGTAGCGTCAATATATTCACCAGGTCCTTGTGATTCCAGAAAATCGATAAGAGTTCCTTTGATTTCACTCTGTGCTAAAGCAGTGTTCCACTTTGTAAAAGTTTAATTTGGTCAATTTGACACTCGACATTGCTATTAGACTCTATGACTATTAAATAGACTCCTACTCCTAAATGTTATTTGATATGTACAGCTTTATTGATTTGGTTAACCAGGTTAGTGTATTGATCTTTGTTATTACAGTTCGGTTACTATATAAGCACCAGGTGAATCAATGTAAAGATGTTAGATACGTGCTGGAAGATGATGGTGTTGGTATGTAGACCTACAATGTGTTTGTACTGACCTGTAACGCTGATGTTAACAAATGAATCCAATCACACAGTTCTATACACGTTTGTTCTGTGTCTCTAATATCGGCTTTACCTTCAATATAAAATACCAACATAAAGTCACTTAATAGTTACTAGTTCACAAAGTGTACAGTTTGCCTAATTAGTGTTTCAATGGTAAATGAATCTCTTTAAAGATTCCATCATACTATATCTTCCTTGCACCTCCGAAAAAAGACTTACACATTTACCCAGGTGCTGAAAAAGTACAATATTCAATAGCAAGTTTCTGTAGTCTCTTTCGACTGTCACTTGTTGGCAGTTGTACGCGCCTTTTAGTGCATTTAGATTTGAATTTCTTTTGAATACACTTGCAATGCATATGACATCGAAAGGAAATTCCATATATTACAGGATTGAGGTTTTTTTAAAAATTACACATGTCGTAAAGCTCTCCTATAAAAGGACCAGACTATTTCTATTTAAAAAAACAATGGAAATTACACAGCGACATTTTTATTTTTATCAACAATATTGAACCTTTCAATTTTGTCGTTTTGTTACGGTATACAATTAAAATACTAAATATTTTTAAAACTTGTAACAAATTTTATTATGGTACTATAGTATGTTGTTGATATTATATTGTATCGATAAGTAAGGTTTTAATAACAAATTGTAATTTTTTAATATTGACTTCCGGTAACCTGCCAATTAAAGCTTTGATTGCCATGCGTACATATGTCCGGAACATCAATATCACCCTACACATGCAATAGGGTTTGAATTATATTTCGGTCAAATTTAACCGTCAGTGTAGTAAATAAATCAAAACGAATTGTCTAATTCAAACCATAAATTTATTCAGCCAGCGTATATATATTGAGTCCAGAATCCAGAATGCCACGATCATCGTTTCAAAGATTTAAAAACTTCCCATTAAAAATATCTGTCGTGTAGCCATTCGGAAAGACAGGAAAATACTATTTAATCGTTTTAATTACAATGAAAGCCTTCTAAATGATGTCCAATTTCGTTGATTTAATATATACATCTTCTACAGTTAGGCCTTCTGATTTACTATATGCTGGAAGTATCAAACTTACTTGTTGAAGCCTCAGAAAATTAGACTTTTGTAAGGTGTTTCCAAAAAGCTATTTTCTCAGTGATTTTCTGCAATAGAAAACGCTTTGACTATTCATGTCAACATTAGAAACAGATCAAATTTGTGAATCTTGCAATTAGCAACACTTATATTGTCTTATGAAAGCCTGCAAAAAACCCCAACAAGCCCTGACAAGCTATTCATAAACCTGGCAAACCATTTTTATCAATAGAAATTTTAAGTCTGTTGCCAATTCTTTACAATAGATAAAAATTTAGTGGAGCAATGTTTTTTAACCACAATTTTGTGGGTTTTTTTTAATTACATTTTTGCATGGCACTGATTTGACGCCTTTGCGCCAGACACACTTCGATCAATCCCAAAGAAAATACACGTATGTAAGATCCCTGACCATCGAGCTCTTTATACTGACATCATTAGTTTCTACTTAAGATTGAAAACGTTAAATCTACATCGTCATACAGCCGACATGAAGAAAGTCTCCCGACAAAACTCCGCCTAGATATCTCAAAAGTAATATATTATAACTTTTAAATTATCGATATTTTTCAATAAAATGGACAAGCGAAATTGATTATAATCAATATAAATCATCAATCATAGATGAATTTAAAGCAAATAAGGGGGGGAGGGGGGGGGGGGAGGGGCGAGGGGGCGAAATCTCAATATATTTAAGAATTTACAAATTTTTACCTAGTTTCTTTTGTCTGTCTTACATATTCATTCTTTCTAATGATTGGTTATTATGCTTGACACGGATGATGGTATCTGTATAGAAACTTGAGTTTTTAGTACTTAACAGTTGCAACCCATAAACGAATCTTGTCGTGTGGGTTAAACAACGACTATCAGAAACAACTTGATACTGTTGGGTGATTAATTACATATAATCCGACGGACCATATCTGGCTTTCAGACATAGTCTCCAGAGTATACACAATGTATCGATATTTGTAAAACAACGGTTCAATGAACGCCTACAATTGAGGATTCTGTTTTTTCTTCTCGAAAACTATTGGGAGCTTTCATGAAACCAGGTTATGTTTTGACCTAATCAAACAGATTTGCTTAAGTCTTTATTATTAACCGTTCCAGAACACTGGACAGCTCTTATGTTGACACTCTGTACCGTTGATGCTCATAAACACTTTTATAACACGAAAGTAAAGACCTATATAATAGCATTACCGATAGAACTGCACATGTACGTGGACATCAACGATTCCTCAAGCCAGATGACATGCCCTAATTTCTACTGATGGTATCGCTGAACAGAAATAAAGAAAAACAAACATGCCAAGATCATTTCTTTTCGCGACGAAACTTTCATTGCTTAGCTATCAAAATGTTCAAAGATTAATGATCCAAAATATGCTTACGTCACTGATACATATAACTATTGTTTAAAGTGTATAATGCAATTACGGGTTTGGTGATACACCAGTTTGAAGAGCGTATCAAATTTACACAAAGTCGGAAACACTTAAGGTTTATAAATAGAGTGTTACACTTTGAGTATAAGATATAATCTAGGTAAAAAGATTCAGTTTTATCTGTTATGAATTTCGATAAAGCAAATATTTGTGAACAAGACTAAAGCTTCCATATTGTGCATTAAAATGTGGACGTGTGTTGACAAACCTTTTGTTCAGACTTACAAAAAACCATTTCCGGTAATTTGCCACATCGGATGGAGCATTTTTATATTTTTAAAAGAGGTCTTTTTTCTTAATATTGGCCTTGTGACGAAAGGGTAGCTTAATAAATGACTAAATTGGTAGTCCAACAAGTACCCTTTTTCTGAAATAAATTTGTTCCCTTAAAGATGCTGGGGGAAAAACTTTTTCCTTAATTTCTAAATAGAAATTATTAAATCGTGACGATTTTTCAAATGAAACGTACCTGAACAATTTTTTATTTGCAAAAGCTATTTTAATGATGTCTTTTCTAACCATTTTCTTGACATTCTAATTATAATGATAATATATTGCGTTTTATCTTTGTTTGATTGGGGTTTAACGTCGTACTCAAGGGTATTTCACTTATATGACGACGGATTGTCCACTTCACACTGTTCTTTGCCCTAGTATGGTGAAAAACCGAGAGGAAACCTCGTAAAAACCACCCCCGTGATTGCCGGAGCCACATCCTGTGACTCACTCATATACCTGAGGGTCGACAGACGGACTCGATCATGTAAACAGTAAATCGTAGTAGGCGCTAGAAAGCACACTTGCCAACCACTATGCCACGGCCGAGGGCCCACATTTAAATGAAGGCGGTGCTACATGTAGAGTAATAAATGTTGCCTGAACCTCCTGAGGACCCTGTTCTGGAATGAACTCATCCAGACAATATATCTATGTTATGAGAGGTTTCAGTGGATTTTAATCTAGATCTTACAGAAGTCTACATGCACACAACAAACGGTTTATAAGGGCTATTCGAAAAAACTGCTTTTAAGAGTAAGTGTTCTATGCTTGGTTTAGAGCACTAGTATAAATTGGTAATTATCCCTGACTCTATCAAGTCAGAAGTCACCAACAAATATTTAACCAAATGCATGGGAAAAACATGGAAAGTACATGTATAAAAGGTTAAAATCGAGGGAAATATATATATACATGTAGTTCTGTGACCCATCTAATCGGAATGGGTAGTAAGTTGCCATCTTGCCATATTGAGTTATGCACATAATCACATTCCATGGGTTCTAAGCTTCATTTTCGTACCATTCACGACTCCATATCCTGTTCGATGGCTGAGATATCACCAAATACGTCCAGGTCAATTTGAGAGAATTTCAAAACGGAAATCTATGTTTTTCACTCAAATTCAGCCATTCTTGTTTCATCTTTGCTTACAAGCATCTTTAGGATAACATGTATATTTTTATCAAATAACATGTTTTGTGTGAAAATCTGAGAGTCCACCAAAAATGACTTACATTTCTATTATGAGCGCTAGAACAATACGGGCCTATGCAACTTTCTACCTGTTTCGCTGTGATGGGTCACATATATGTCATACAGCCCTGGGCCACTGTGTTCGCTTTTTAGAAATATATACTCAGCATGAACTATTCATCAAGTTTTGGATTATCACCAAGCCGTGTTATGTCAAAAACATGATGAGGGATGTACAATAATTATTATAAAATGACATACGGTTATACATGTAAGTGATTGAATATTGAATGTCAAAATCCACAATGTAAAGATTTTTTTATACCTGTAACTGAAAGCTTTGATTATAGTATAAAGCTGCTTAAGGTACATTATCATAGTGTGATTTGTAGTTACCACTTCAGGGGATTCCCCTTATTTGCGGCATTTTGATTGGTAGAAAAAATAACACTCAGTCTGAATGAGCGACCAATCAAAACGCAAGAAATGAGGGGAATCCCCCAAAGCCCTTACTACAAATCGTACTGTGAGAATGCACCTTTAATAAAATTGTCCAATGAGTAGGCCTACAAATCACTGAGATCTTTAACAGGGCTGTTTGCTTTAAGCACTATTAAATTTAATCCTCTATAAGATAACATCACGCCATGCTGAAGGTCTATCCCTAACCCTGTATTATTAATTTAATTTGGTGTGAGCGGGGTATCCTCATTCCAGCAACTGGGCCCCTGGAGCAATACAATGGTATTGATAGTTAATCTAACCTGAAGAGATTAACAGTGGACAGGTGAATACAATGATATTGATAGTAAATCTAACCTGAAGAGATTAACTGTGGACAGGTGAATACAATGGTATTGATAGTTAATCTAACCTGAAGAGATTAACAGTGGACAGGTGAATACAATGATATTGATAGTTAATCTAACCTGAAGATATTAACAGTGGACAGGTGAATACAATGATATTAATATTTAATCTAACCTGAAGAGATTAACAGTGGACAGTAGTTGATCTGATGTAACTCTGCCTGGTTTCCCCGTAAGTTTCAACGGTAATTTCTCCTTAGATGCAGCTTCTACCAACTGTCTGTTCAACTCCATTATAGACTCCTACAACCAGAAAGTGAAATAATTGAGGTTATGTTTGTTCGAGGCAGAATGTAGTGTTCTGATTGGTTCAAGTATAAAGTTCAATGCAGAATGTAGTGTTCTGGTTGGTTCAAGCATAAAGTTCAATGCAGAATGTAGTGTTCTGATTGGTTCAAGGATAAAGTTCTCTGCAGAATGTAGTGTTCTGATTTGTCAAAGGATAAAGTTCTATGCAGAATGTAATGTTCTGATTGGCTCAAGGATAAAGTTCTCTGCAGAATGTAGTGTTCTGATTGGTCAAAAGGATAAAGTTCTATGCAGAATGTAATGTTCTGATTGGCTCAAGGATACATGTAAGGTTCTGTGAAAAGACTTGCCTTCTGTTTAGCAGTAGCCATTTTAGTTAAAACAGACTGTGAACTGGATTGGGGGTCCTGGGAGAGACAGCCATTACATACAGTAGAACCATCACTGAATAATGAAACAAGTACAAACACTTTAAACACAACTTACTATCATTTGACAATGATGCTTAATGTAGCTCAATTAATCTCATTTTAGCCATGTCCGCCCACAAGACAAATGTATAATCTAAGTCTTACTTTAATATTAATATCAAAAACATCTGGCACACGCAGCACACAACGCCCATCCAAACAGTCTAATTGCCAGAGAAGCACTGCTCAAATATATCTGATCTATACGTATTTATAGACTAAAATTTATTTAACTTGGGACAGCAACTTCAGCAAACGAATGAGCCTTACCCCTTTAAACAGGCTGTTAATGAGGACATGTTTACAAGCACGTCATTACTGTCCTCCCGTCGAGGTAATACAGCTAGAATCCTGTCTAACAATATGTCTCCATGGTGACCAGTTACAGACACCAAGTCTAAAGTACGATCAACAAATAACACAGATGCAGTTTCCTGAGTGGACTGTTAAACAACAAAAAACAACATGAGATGAACTGTAAAATTTGTTTTAATTCGTAAATTCTACAGATTATTGTGATAAGCATATATCACAAATCAATGATTGGAGTCTAACGTCATATTTATGGTCTAGCTGGACCCCTTGGGCTCAAAATAAAAACTCTTTTTATCTCTTTTATTTAAAAATTTACATTTAAAGTTTATGAAAGTGAACAAAATTTATTCGAATTTTTAAATACAAAACTTAAATTTAAAGCCATTAACTGATTATTTATTCAGTGGTTGACAAATGGTTGGGGGTTAATAGAATAATGGTATTATTACAGCAGAGTAGGCTCCCCAATGTACCTCATAAATACGGGGTGGAAAACCGAGAAGAAACCTCATCAAACCAGCAGTGTGATAACCAGAGTTACCTACATAACTCTCTCATATACCCAGGCGCTTAGCTAGAAATCCATAGTAGGGTGTCCAAAATGGTCATTTTACTTCACTTTTCAAATAACTGGGTGTCCAATTTCCTGCATGTTAAAGTTTCTGAAAATAACGTGTCCAAATGAGGTAATTGTTCACTTCAGGGTGTCCATTTGGATGGGTGGACAGGTGTCTGCCTAAACCCTTGCATATACAGGAGATTGACAAACAGAGCAGAACCTGTGAATGGCACAACACATTAGGATCATAGATCATTTTCGCTGACCACTGATCAATCTAGTACTCACCTTTCTTCGCTGTTTTGCAGAAAGATTATTTTCTAACTCAACGGCTATCATTCTAGAGGTATGTCCAACACAGTACACCTCCTCCCTCACTCCAAGGTGTGTCAGTAAATCATTCACCCCAGAAACCAGTCTCTGAAACCACAGAGATGAGGAACTCCTATACCTACAGATCACATGATTATCTCACAAATTTTGCAATTATATGTATTTTTCAAAATTAATAATACTGGCACAGGGATGTTGACCAATAAAAATTGATGAATTATCTCATGTTTCAGATAAACTCCAGACACAAGTTTCTACATAGATCTTAATCTTGAGTTGTTATTGGCAATTAACCTACAGACATTTTACATGGTATATAAAGTATGTGATAACTTCGTAGCAAACACGATGTTCGGTATGGGTAAAGAATAAATCAAACTGCTAACTGGTATTTGAATGACACACATATATTTTGAATAAATGAAGAGAGAAAAATTTGCTTTCCTCCACCAGGATTGGAACCTGGGACCTTTAGTTTGGGTGACAGGCCCAACACTCTAGGCCTACCAACGGAGCTAGAGAGGGTCAAGCCAGAATGAGTCCCGAATTCTTTACCAGTGTATTTATACGGGGCAAGCAAGATTTTCTTTCTCTTCAATGAACATATACATGTATAAGCTTGTATTGTAGTTGTGTCAGCAAACCTCAGTGAGCACATTCAATATTTCCTTATAAATATAATAAGCCATAAATGGTACATAAGGCGACTATTAACATTGCTATTCAATTTTGACTGTATTTTTTAGAAACTATGATCTTTTCCCATCTTCATTTTCACTTACTTTATATGTCAGTTTTAGTTCCTGTGGCAAACAGTTCATGTCGATGTCACCCAGACTCTCAAAACTAACTCGCTCTCCCTACAACCAAAACAACACAATGACAAATGAGATTGTTTAGTTTATCAACAATTAACATTCATCTAAGGCAATTCAACTTACATTATCCGAGATTGTCCAAATCTTACTCTGTCTTACTAACTGATAATACAGGAGAAAAAAAATTGGAGGAAATCTCATAAAAAGAGTGGAATAAGTGGCTCATTTTCGTGAGCTACATGTACACTGTTTTATGGTCATTTTTAATAATGAGTTGGACTTGTTATTAATTTCTTAACGAACAATTTTTCTACCATTTAAGCGTTATAGTATATTTCCTAGGTGACAGCTGCAAAAAGGTCAAAGTTTGGCCACAAGCACTGGGAGGGTGTTGCTCTGATAAAGCAGTTTTTAGTTTATCGAGCTAAATTGGGCCACAACAACAAAGCATTTTTTAGGTTTGTTCCATTGATTGATTGGTGCCTGACGCAAAATCAAGGGGGATTTCCCTCATAAGATGGTTTCCAGTCCAATAGGTGAAAGAAACCACCCTCCATGTCACGACAACAAACAATGACAAGACATGACAATCCCTACACAGGGCAACAACACTGTATGATAATCAAGAGATGACAATCCCTACACAGGGCAACAACACTGCATGATAATCAAGAGATGACAATCCCTACACAGGGCAACAACACTGCATGATAATGAAGACATGCAATACCAAGACACCACAATCAGAGCAGCGTAGTCTTGTCTATTAGATCGGTTTGTTTGTGTGATTGGGGTTTAACGTCATACTCAAGGGTATTTCACTTATTTGGCAATGAATTGTCCACTTCACACTGTTCCTTGCCTTATAACAGTGGAAAACCAAGAGGAAACCTCGTAAAAACCATCCCCAGGATTGCAGGAGCCACATCATGTGACTCACTCATATACCTGATGGTCAACAGATGGACTCGATCCCGTGAATGGTAAATTGGAGTAGGATTAGGAAGCGCACACGCTACCACCAAGCCATGGCCACAGGCCTATTATATCTTAGAACACCAGGGCAACAGGGCCCTGTCTCACTGCCCACACCTTTTATACGGCTACATCATTAGAAGTGTTGCCCACTTACTTTTGTAGATCTGTGGGAATTATACTGGAGCTCTAATCTCTTGACATCTGACTGGAGAAGTGGGAATAATGTGTTAAAAGCTGGCATGAGAAACAAACCGCCTATAGGATTAGCCACACACATTGGTATATGCAACACTTCGGCTGTGTAATTCTGAAACAGAAACAAAAATCACTCAGTGTTTCAAGTTGATATATTTCTTTTATTAAAATAAGTCTTGATGTCAGGCTAGTCGCTAACTGAGGGTTATTCCGGTTTGTGTGGGAAGGCTGGATGATCAGGTAGTCCTGGGGCCTTATTCACAAAGCACTCGTAAGTTACGGGTCTCTTAGGGTGTTACGAGACAGTTGAGAGGACGATAAG
>JAVFBX010248384.1:0-10132 GCA_034783855.1 Mopalia kennerleyi | reverse complement strand
TTACAAAAATATCGCAATAGTCCCTTAATATCGCAATACCATCGCAATATTAGTTCGGACTATCGCAATACTATCGAAATATTCAAATCAGCCTCAATAGTCACCCCTAGTTGGTTAAGACTGCAAGAGATCCGATGACACAGACTGTTCTGTAGAAGTTCTATGTTCTTTGATCTTATTAAGTGATCGTATCCAACCTTTAGACTTTCAAAACGAAAGTAAACTGAATAGGGGTATATTTCACTGCCAGACTTAGCTAGAGTACATGTACATGCTGTACAAGCTTAGCCTCAGCAGGACACACACCAAAGTCCAGACACACTGATCTGGAGGTAGTTCCCCCTGCAGCGACATTACAACAACAACAACCGTCACTGGACAAAGCACAGTGTGGAATGTCAAAAATTTGAATAGTGACTTACTCACACATGTTGACAGTCTATGGTTGTAACATAAAAACATACTTTCGGCTCTCAGTAATTACGGTGACAAAATAATACTAGATCATGCATCAAGCTTATTCTGTTTTCGTTTTCTACATGTACATCAGACAACAGAGGTCGGTGTTTTTATTGGATTTTAAATGAAAGTGTCATTTTCAGTGAATATTTAGAAAAAATATAGAAAAAAGCTGTACAGAAAAAATATATATTAAAAAAAACAACAACTGTTTTGATATAATTTGTATATTTAAGATGAAGGTGTGATACGGTCCCTAAGAGGGTGACAAATTTCTCCTATGCAATTGTTTTGCATAAGCATATCATTGTCATGTTGTATGGCTCATCAGACGTGTTGCCAATAAGAAGGTGCACAGCCTTCACTTAAAGTTGGACAATGCCGGCCAAATATCAACAAGTCGGACAACTTTTTCTATACTTCATACCGTCAGAGATGAAAACTTATGTATTGAAGCTATTTTCATTCACTATGTACAGTTATGGGCTCAACTAAAACATTTTTATTCCCAACCGAATTCACACACAGCTATGCAATCGGTTGTTTTTATCACATTGTTTGGTTGTCAAGCAGATCCACAGGCACAAGCAAAAAGCTCAAACCATTTTGATTGTGATCTCTGTAACTGGACACCTGGCTCCTCTATAATAGCAATCTCTATGCAGGAGGTATTCGTTTCCAAACTCTTACATACCCCTCTGCAATAGACAAACCATCAGAACTGCTGAGGAAACAAAAACTGACTGTTTAAAAGTATTTTTGAGCTATTATTTAAGAAACCAACAGATAACCATGTCAAAATATTGTCAGTATGTTGTTACATTTTACATAGCTATATAATTTGTGTAATGCCAAACGTCCTCACTCTCTCGATTTTGATGAAAGCGTCCTACAGAATATATCTCAGATAAAACGTCCAGTGATGTAACCCAGATCTCAAGACAAAAAAAGGAGTACATGTACATAGTCCCACACAGGTGAATGTCAGTTGTGGCTATGGTAGAGAAGTCAATGCTGTTACCTAAAATCTATAAGATATGAACTTCTGCTCAGATTCATCATTCATGTTTTAACATTTTGACGGCTACATGTATGAAGGACTATGGGAATAAGGTCATTTCATTTCATTTCAAACCCCTCTCCTAGCAGATCCTGCGCAATCCAAGCCTACAACAACAACAACATTAAGGTTTAAAAACGCAACAAAAGTATGACTATCAAACTTTCTGAATGTAATCTTCAGTGAAGTGAGCAGAAACTGTCTGTTAATTTTAAACCTGTTTAATCCCCGATGGCAGTCACCTGATTACTTTTGTGTTACATCAAGAAAGTAAATACAGACATCAAATACAGTGAACAATTTAAGAAGAATAAGCTATGTTAATGTATACGAGTACCCTTTTTTAGATTGAAACGTTGGTTTTCTTTTTATGAATTGAATAATAGATTTATATTTTTTTTAAATTCCACAAGAAAGACTCTGCCAACCTGTTCAAACTAAAGCTGATTTCTGTGATTGACAGATATGGGATTTTTCTCTTGTCTTTGCAACTTGCATACTTTGCAAATCGCGTAACTCGCCTACCTCACACCTGGTCTTCCTTTTTGAGGTAGGCGAGTTGCTTATTGCAGTCAGCACCTATTAAGTATTTACTCACAGGGATTATACAAATCAAACTCTATTGATTTATGCACAGTAAATATTTTAGTAAATATCAGATTAATATGCATAAATGATGTATATATTAAGACGATATGCAATATGAAGAGGTATCAGCGAACCGAAGGGGACCTTTCTCTTCATAAGCAGGTTGAAGGTTCAGTTTATGGAATTTGTCTTCTGTATGCTTAAATGGACTCTTCTTCAGTGAGGGTGGGACTTCTCCATCCAGTTTGGCCATCTTTATTTGATTGGTAGCCTATTCTTTTGTGAAGATGGTGATAAGCTCAAAGATGTTTTGATGTTTCTTCATTACTGCTCTGTTCAACTTATTATGCCATCTTTCAAAGTGATTGATGATTGGGAAGTACACTGATATGGTGGAAGAATCAACCATTTAATCTGCTCCAGGGAAGATTTGCTCTGATGCATTCTGGGTGGATAACTCCTAGTCAAGCTGGAAGTGATCCTACAGGTTGTCCTGGAGTCCAGTTTTAAAGGATTAGTGCACTCAAACATTGTTGACGATGTCCACCCTGGTGATATCCCACCATTCACAGGTGGTTGGAGGGAGCTTCCTGTTGGCCTTGGTGCTTTCTGAGCTAAAGAGGAACCGGAAGACGCTATGCTTATGAGTGTCCTGTATTTGGCCTGTGATGTTTTTGTTTGTTGCCAGTGGTGTCCGGGTTCCTTTCCTTCACCCATTGGGCTTGCACACCATTGTGTGAGTGAAATAACCTTAACTACAGTGTTAAACCCTAATCAAACAAATTAGACTGTTTTCCATATATATCTGTTACAGGCTATATCTGAACTTCTATGTGCATTTTCATAATACTTCACTTTAATGTTACACATGACTGAAGGTCGTGTCTCTAGAACACTGCCATTGTTCAGGATGTGTTTATAGTGTGAGTATTTAATTTTGGGAGCACAGTGATATAAGGAAGTGAAATACCTTTATCAAAGTTTGATAAACAACAATCAATGATTGTTACTGATCATATTTGTCTGATCATAAGTTTGCGAAGAGCAGATTTGGCGAAAAGCATGATAAAGGTAGGTTAAAGGAGTACATGTACTGCTATTAAATTTAAAGGATAGAAATTAGTTTCCATTTAGTAGGATGTATTTATTCCACGAAAACGTGTTTATCAGTTTAAGATTGAACTTGAAAACCAGATAGAGGCCTAAAAAAGTGTCTTGTTGGCTTATATTATTGATCTTTCTGGTATTCAGGCCTTATTAGAAGATTGATGATTTGAGGGAGTGGCCAAGCTCCATCCAGTAAATAAGGAAATCAATTTGCTCAAGTGCTGTTCTGTCTGTTATATTCGGAGTGTTTGACCCGACCCTGATTACCCCCAGTCTGCTATCCACTATATCTGTGCTTCTCGAACCGGGCTATAAGATGTTAATCCTTCATTGTAATGAATGGTTTATGCCTTAATCCACTTACGTCCATCTTACTGGTTGTATGACCCTCAATTGAATAGTATTTCTAGGTTAGATAATCTATTAAATGTACAGTAAGCTTATGGACAATACTAAGCAATACCGGTACTGTGGGTAATCAGTATATAATTCATCTCTACAACAGGATGTCACATGACATAGTTCTCCTCTCTGCTATACTCTACTACGGATTCACAGTGCCAACAAATACCATCATTGTCATTAATTTAGCTAACACCCATCAATCAAGTTATACTTTCACTCTATATTCTAAAGTGGAATTTACAAATGAAACCACATGTCATCCATACCTGTAGAGAGCCTTTTCTCAAACCAACATCCCATCAAGAATGAAAAAAAAAAATGAAGCTCACTGTCACTGAAAAATTTGGGTCACATCTATTAATTTTAAAGTTGGCCATGAATTGCTTTTTGTGGTGAACTCGACAATATCCTCTCAAACATACTCCTAGCAACAATAGTTTTCATTAAGTGTAAGGATTTTTCACATGGGTTCCATGATCTATGAGACTTTGATAACCAGCCTACTATCAGCCAAGACATCAAAGAATTGTGTTTGTATTTAAACTACAGTTTGATAATTCCTCAAAGCACTTTGTAAAAGTAAGAAAAGAATATTTATGAAACTAAACAAATATAATCTAGTAAAAATGCGTAAGCAATTTCTACATCTTTTACTCCATTTATGTGAATAGGATGAAACAAAAACTTGTCATCCAGCATTTATCCGTAAGATTTTGTGATATTGGAGAGATTTTTTAATTTGTGGAGTCTCCCAGAAACCTGGTGATCAAGTTGTGCTTGTAGTTAGGCGCTCTGAATCTATGTTTGAGACAGGAGTTTGTCGATTTCAACAGAATAAGCCGGTAAAAGCATTTGGCAATGCGTTTTATATGAAGTGATGATGAGCATTTGATTGAGTTTTCAGTGCCAATCTATCATGTCTTTAATGGCTTAGCTAGGGCGCTGGGGAAATCGTATAATACATTAATTATATGACCTAACCATATAATCTAAATCTGGCCCTCATAGATACCTTTACTTTGAGTTCTTTTCTGAAATAGTGGGCAGTTGGGACAGATCTTGGCTTGGTGCTCCTAAAAAGTGAGTAGTTGGGACAGATCTTGGCTTGGTGCTCCTAAATAGTGGGCAGTTGGGACAGATCTTGGCTTGGTGCTCCTAAAAAGTGGGCAGTTGGGACAGATCTTGGCTTGGTGCTCCCAAATAGTGGGCATTTGGGACAGATCTTGGCTTGGTGCTCCTTAATAGTGGGCAGTTGGGACAGATCTTGGCTTGGTGCTCCCAAAAAGTGGGCAGTTGGGACAGATCTTAGCTTGGTGTTCCCAAATAGTGGGCAGGTGGGAGAGATTTTGGCTTGGTGCTCCCGAATAGTGGGCAGTTGGGACAGATCTTGGCTTGGTGCTCCTGAATATTGGGCAGTTGGGACAGATGTTGGCTTGGTGATCTAAGAGTTGAGTGGTACCGCGAAACCATTATATTTGTGATGTCATCACATGTATATAGCATTATGTGGTTGTCCAGTCTTTGTTTGATGCCAGGGATAGTTTCTCGGTCACCCATTGGTCAGGCACACAACCATATGAATGAAATAACATTACCTATTAAACAAAGAAACATGTCTGAAATATGCCATTTCAGCCTTTCAATATTTGGCCTGTCCTGATACATCTTCCTACGCAAGGGTCAGTATGTGTAAGACGAGACTTGCACAGTACTATCCCTTGCCGTAACTCGATCGAAAAACGTGGCACAAAATTTCATTGGATTAGGGTAGAAACACGTAGGCTAATCAAAAAGGCGTTTACACGTCAAACAAACAAGCTTGGCTCCACAGGCAATTTACATGACTCTGCCAGGACTCCTTAATGGTACTAATATCGGGCATTTATATTACAAAAATAGCCTACTTGTCGTCCTGTGTTTAGACCATCTCTTTCTAATACTCTAAGAAAGCCCCCATCTGATTGGGTAGAGTAAAGAGAGGTCATCCGAAAGTGGCCGTGGTCAACTCTAGCTAACTCAGGTTTTATCGCCTTTGGAGGCAAGGCAGGGAAGGGAGAGAGGCGAGTTAATGCGACGATCTTCTTTTCCGCCTTGCCTCGGGAAGATGAACTTGCAGGGATATTCTTCATTTCAGTACTGCGTCTAACACCAACCCGTTAATCAATCAATATTGCAGTAACATATACTATTATAATAAGAAAATGAACACTTCGGGTAAACAAAATTGCGTTTTAGGAAATTTAATTTATTTTGCATTTACAAACTTTCCAAGGAAGAAATCTGCTGTGAAAGTTATTTTTATCTGTACAAAATATATCTGCAAAATAGCAATGCTAGATTTGTGCTATAGTTTACAGCTAAAAAGCGTTCAAGCAAATACTCCGTTTTGACTGTTATTCTCACAGTAGACAATATATCTGCTAATAGCATTGTTAGATTTGCGCTAGATAGCAACTAAATATCATCCCCAGCAAACACTCCGCTTTGACATTGATTTTCACATTAAACAATATATCTGCTAATAGCATTGTTAGATTTGCGCTAGATAGCAACTAAATATCATTCCCAGCAAATACTCCGCTTTGACATTGACTTTCACAGTAGACAATATATCTGCTAATAGCATTGCTAGATTTGCGCTAGATAGCCACTAAATATCATTCCCAGCAAATACTCCGCTTTGACATTGATTTTCATAGTAGACAATATATCTGCTAAATAGCATTGCTAGATTTGCGCTAAATAGCAACTAAATATCCAAAATATATTTCTGTAAAGCCAACCATTTTGAGAAAATGAGTTCTTCCGCGGAAAGTCGACCAAGCTGGTATTTATATGGATTGAATGTGTTCACCTCACAACTATACGTCCATGCCTCAAATACGTACAAATACCTAAAAGTAATATGTACCCATGAGAAAAAAACTGGGTCGTAAACGATGTCGATATAGGCCACCGGTGATTACTTCAGATATGTGTCTATATAGTGCGTATTCAGTCTGGGTGTTACAATACACATATAAACAAACTACTGGCCCCCATTTGGACTCCTATTGATAGACATTAAAACAGGTGTGAACGAAATCAATAATGTCGCCGCCACAAAAATTTCTCAGTTAAAAACGCCTTTTAAAGACATTTTGTGAAAATTACACATGCAATAGATAAAACTCTATTTAACCTTTACGTTCAATTGAAAAACATGTTAGTTTATATTAAATTTTTTTTGCAGTCATCTCAAAGCAATCTGGAGTAAAACATTTACACGGGCTAAGGCGGTTTTCTCCGTATTCCCTTTTATTGATTTTTAACGTTTACATCGTATTCTCGTACACTATATTCACTACATCTTTGAAATTTTGCCCACGCAATCTTTAAGCCATTATCTAAAACATCGTCACGGAGATTTTTATATTGATTTTCGAAAATATTTATTTTTGATGGTATTAAGGAAATAAAGAGAGCCATCTTCAACGTAATGCCGGTACCCATCTAGTGACGAGAAATCTTGGTTATACTACCTTCCATGATCGTCGCAGCTTCTCTGCAGTGCGATGGCGTTCCATCAAAAGAGATAAAAATACCTTTACCGAGGACGAATTTCAATGTACTTTTTTGTGTTTCTAAAGGACTTCAAAACGAATTGAAATATCAATCGCCATATGTTAGGTATACCTGGCGCATACCGACTAATTCCAAAATGCAACTACATTTGCTTCCAATGGCGATATTGACAAACTTCGCATTTCTGTGGGTTAAAACATTTTGTTCCTTTCCAGTGTTTTTTATAAATTGTGTAAAAAGTAACTTGAATGTTTGTATGTTTTCGTCTTGTCCTTTCCACAGTGAAATAAATCACGCACTACAGGAAGTCTCGATTATGAAGGAGAATGTGTGCCCCGGGGTTACCACTCTTACATAATTTTTACAAAACTGGAAAAAGAATTCACATGGTCGGTCATATCCAACGTATTTTATAGGACAGCTGCATCTAGATCTTGCAGTATTTCGAGTATTGTAGGCAATACATTTGTGAACAGGTGGCAAGAAACTAACAATGCTTAATATCAGATATTTTATCACTGTGGACTCTCCGTTATGTTTGCTATTAACATGCAGGCTAGCGCAAAACTAATAATGTTTAATAACAAATATATTGTCTATGGAGAAAATGAGTGTCATCATGAAGTTCTCGCTAGAATTGCCTTTAGATGCAAGTTAGTGCGAAACTAGCAATGCTAAATATCAGATACTAGTATATTGTCTTTGGAGAATGAAAATTGTCTGAACTCTTTAAATTTGCTATTTAGATGCAAACTAGCGCGAAACTAGTAATGCTCTCTAGAATTGCTATGTAGATGCAAGTCAGCGCGAAACTAGCCATGCTATAAATATCGTATATATATATATATATATATTGTCTGCCGAGAAATTGAAAATCTTCGAAGATTATTTGGGGAAGCTTGCTGTTCAGATGCAAGCTAGCGTGAAATTCCCAATGCTAAATATCAAATATATTGTCTTCGGAGAAAAAGAAAATTGTTACACAATGTTTGGGGGCGTTTACTATTTAGATGTAAGCTAGCGCGAAACTATCGACGCTAAATATCAAACATATTGCCTTCTAAGAAATTGAAAATCGTCCAGACTCTTTCGGAAAGTTTGATTTTTAGATGCAAGCTAGCGCGAAACTAGTAATGCTCTATAGAATTGCAATTTAGATGCAAGTTAAAGCGAAACTAGTAATGCTAAATAGCAAATATATTTTCCAGGAAGTAATGAGTATCAACATGAACTTCTCGTTATAATTGCTATATAGATGTAAGTAAGTGCATATTCAATAGGGAACTGGGAGCTAACTTCAGGCAAATAAAAAACTGGGAACTGGGAGCCAACTTCAGTCGGCTCAATTAATTCCCTTTCATTTTTTCACTCTCCCTTTCCCTCCTTATAGAAAATTATATTATTTCCCCGTTATTTCCAGTAGTAAGACTTCAAAGAATAGTTGGGCGTTAATGTTTAAATATAATAAATTAACACCCACGCTTTGTATTGATTCAAGATTAGATTCGGAATACCGGTTAACACAAGACAAAATTTAATGTTTGACCTCATTTACATAATTGGGGTCTGCTAAAAGGGAATTGTTGAACTTCCATACCCCTCTACCTCTTTCAAACTATGTCAGTCAGCACTCCAAAATCACTACCGAGTGATCTGATTCATAACCAGGTTTATAACATAAATCTTTTGTATAAGTAAGAAATTCTTCATTCGTGAGAATAAAGTCAAGTCTGCCTTGCTTAAAGGGTTGTTTTTTTTCTGTCTCCAAGAAAACGTTTTTTTTTGTTCATAGAAAAATCGGTATATTTCTATTAAATTTCCCTTTTCAATTATGTATTTTACCAAAGAAACTAAATTTGGGCTATGTATATTTGTATAGCTTTCTGTATCACGATCTGAGTTAAGAACTAAATTCCAATCACCACAGATAACGAAGAACTCCTTTTCAAATTCATGAAAAGCGTCTAGAATAAGTTGAAAAGTTTAAAGGGTCGCCTTTATTTGGACCATATATGTTTATCAGTGTTATTTTAGTGTCGTTGATTTTTAATTTTTTTACATAAGTGAAATTCTTTTTAACATATAAAAAATAAATTATGTGAAAAAATTAATTCTTTTCCACATATGTTGAATTCTTTTCCACATATGTTGAATTCTTTTCCACATATGTGGAATTCTTTTCCACATATGTTGAATTCTTTTCCACATATTTCAGATTCTTTTCACATATGTGAAATTAGTTATTTATTTTACGTATGTATAAAAGAATTTTACATATGTGGAAAAGAATTCAACATATGTATAATAAAGGTAGAAGTGATAAAACGGCTTGTTATACACGTGAGCTATTGTGCTAATCTCTCAGGTTGAAGCCACACTACGGGAAAATTAAAAGCATCATAGTGGGGAATGTAGACGGTTCCCGTCGGGGCAAGTCTAATATCGTGAACATACGAAAGTCAAGTATAAGATACACGAGACGCACATGCCCTGTTATAATAGTTTCTGGTTAAGTCTGGGTGTTTGGTTTTTGTTATATATTTTCTGTGATCCCCTGCCCCTATCGGTTTGTTCGAAAATTTGTTGTTTGTCACGATTAAATAAATGTAATCCAACAAAGAAAAGGGCTTAGCATCTCTGTAAACAGTGACTTAGATTAACCTCAGTTGGCCAGTGAGCAGTTGCTAATGGTAGCAACTTTTCGGTCTGTTGACTATTCTGCACCACTATGGCAAGCAGTTTTCTTCAATCTTCAATCTTTATTATACATATAATTCTTTTCCACATATGTGAAAGGTGAGTGCAACTCTTTTGTAGATATGTGAAATAAAAGCATTCTAGACTAAGGCAAGCCGTTTAATCACCTCTACCTTGTGTAGAAAACAACCCAAGCGGCTACCAATAGACAACCAGAGGGGGCGCCACCCCCCTAGGCGCCCCCCAATCCAA
>JAVFBX010248374.1:0-10133 GCA_034783855.1 Mopalia kennerleyi | reverse complement strand
TGTCAAGGTTTTAGGCGAGGTCTAAGTAAATATCAGTCACGCAACGGATTTTTAAAAAGTTAGCTGACAATCAGGTCGCTTGTTCTTAGTTTGACGAATCTCTGATACAAGCGACGAGTAAATCCTACAAATCATATGATAGCACAAGAGATATAGAAACATTTGAACTGATACCCCCTCCAGCCGGCATTACGAATCTGAAACACTCCAGGCCTGTTCGTGGGAAACGCTTTTAAAAACTACAAGGTATATTTCTAATGCATGTATTTCGCTAATTATCAGAATGATCCCAATGTTCAGCCTAATGGTTACTAATCGGAAACAATGTATCGTAAATAAAGCAATGGAAAGAGTAGTTTGCACTAGCTTGTTTGTGGGTCAACGCACAATTTCCTAAAGCCATCTCTTAGAATTACTTATAAATAACTAAACATGCTATATTTGAGTAATGACAAATTTATTTAACGAGAATGGTGTGCTTTCTTTATACCAATATCGGCAAATGATTAGGGTTGGGGTAAGACATCATAAATTATACATGTTCCATTTAATATGCCGGGAAAACACAACAACAACCACAATGAAACAGAAAGTCAATAGAATAAAACATTCCTAAAATAGTTCAATTCCTTGTTCTTTAACCAGTATCCACCCCACGTCGCAATACGCCAATCGCTGCGGCAGGTTTTCACAAACCAAATCCATTTTCTGTTCCGTAGGACTAGTTCTATTTGAATATGCCGGGGTTGTTGTGGTACTGTTTTTTTAAGCATATTATTCCGGATAGTCATCTGCTGATATGACCTTCACAACGATATACTACAATTCTTGTAACAGAATAGCGTCAATGTCTGCAGTAACATGTTTTCTGGTTGGCAAGTTGGGTAAATAATCTTTGATAATGCGTATTTGCTGTAAACGAACACCTCGCAACAAAATCCTACTACATAATTACGGAAAAGATTTGTTTGCAATTCTTCGCACAGAGGCTCTCCCTTAAGCTACCTATCCCGATATATTGTCAGTTAATATGTAATAATTGTATTTGAAAATGGAGATGTATTGTCAAGGTTTTAGGCGAGGTCTAAGTAAATATCAGTCACGCAACGGATTTTTAAAAAGTTAGCTGACAATCAGGTCTCTTATTCTTAGTTTGACGAATCTCTGATACAAGCCACGAGTAAATCCTTCAAATCAAATGATAGCGCAAGAGATATAGAAACATTTCAACCGATACCTCCTCCAGTCGGCATTACAAATTTGAAACACTCCAGGCCTCTCCGCGGGAAACGCCTATACAAATTACAAAGTATATCACTAATGCATGTATTACGCTAATTAACACAATGGTCCGAATGTTTAGCCTAATGGTTACTAATCGGAAACAATTAATCGTAAATAAAGCAATGGAAAGAATAGTTTGCACTAGCTTGTTTGTGGATCGACGCACAATCTCCTAAAGTCATCTCTTGGAATTACTTAACTAAACCTGCTATATTTGAGTAATGACAAATTTACTTATGCATTAACATTTACGAGAATGCTGTGCTTTCTTCATACCAATATCGGCAAATGATTACGGTTGGGGTAAGACATCATATACACTTTCCATTTAATATGCCGGGAAAACACAATAACAACAACAACCACAATCAAACAGAAAGTCAATAGAATAAAACATTTCTGAAATAGTTTAATTCGTTGTTCTTTATACAGTATTCATCCCACGTCGCAATACGCCAATCGCTGGGGCAGGTTTTCACAAACCAAATCCATTTATACTGTTTTCCCTTATACTAATTATACTTCGATAATTAATTGCACTTTGTACTGATTGTGTTGATGAATTATTGATGACTACCTTATCTAAAGTTAACCAGGCTTGACGACGTGATAACATGTTTTCTAATTTGCAAGTTGGGTAATCTTTTATAATGCGTATTTGCTGTACGCGAACACCTCGCAACAAAATCCTACTTCATAATGTGGAAAAGATTTGTATTCGCAATGCATCGCGCAGAGGCGCTCGCTTAAGCTACCTACCCTGATATATTGTCAGTTAATATTTAATTATTGTATTTGAAAATGGAGTTGCATTGTCAAGTTTTTAGGCGAGGTCTAGGTAAACTTCAGTCATGCAACGGATTATGAAAAAGTTAGCCGAGAATAAGATCGCTTATTTTCAGTTTGACAAATCTCCGATACAAGCGGCGAGTAAATCCTTCAAATCATATGATAGCACAAGAGATATAGAAACATTGCAACAGATACCTCCTCCAGTCGGCATTACAAATCTGAAACACTCCAGGCCTCTCCGCGGGAAACGCCTATACAAACTACAAGGCATATTACTAATGCATGTATTTCGCTAATCAACACAATGATCCAAATGTTCAGCCTAATGATTACTATTCGGAAACAATTTCTCTTAAATAAATCAATGGAAAAAGCAGTTTGCACTAGCTTGTTTGTGGATCAACGCACAATTTCCTAAAGCCTTCTCTTGGAATTACTTATAAATAGATAAACCTGCTATATTTGGGTGATGACAAAACTTTTAGGACATTTTGGCGGATGTGTCGGACAAGAAACAATTATTCATGTATTAAAATTAACGATAATGGTGTTAATTCTCTATACGAATGTCGGCAAATGATTAGGGTTGGAGCAAGGCATCAAATACACGAGGTAGTTTCATTTATTATGCCGGAGAAAGCATAACGACTACAATCCAACAGAAACTCTTAAAGAAGAAAACAGTATTTAAATATGCCTGGGAAAACATCTACATAATCATAAGAACAACCACATTCGAATCGAAACACTTTAAAATAGTTTAATTCATTGATCTTTGTTGAGTTATCCATCCCAAGCCACAGTACGCCAATCGCTGAGGCAGGCCATTTTCTGTCCTGTGGGGTTCAGCTTTCCAAAGTTCTGGCTAGTCACATTTTGGTCAATAATATAATTTAACCAATGAATGCTGCAACTGATCCGGTTTGCTTTATATTAAAACTTGCAAATGCTTAAGAATCCGGAGATGGGGGAGCCAAATGTAAGTCTGAGATCGTTTTCCAGCGAAAAACAATATTCTTAATGTTTTAACCATTATTTAATCTTTTACCGAACTTTTCTAAAATCAGTCTTTTGATTAGACGTTTTTATAAACTCAGTCAAACAAGAGACTTCACACTCATTTGGATGTCGATAATTTGCACATACAAGAAAAGTGGTTCTTAATAATGATTAAATTCCATTTCGTATCCATTAAGGTCGGTATACCATAAAAATCATGTTCATAATGTAACCAGTTCCACCGAAAATGCTACGGAAATGTAAAAGAGTAAAAATGGTAAATTACAACTTGATGAAAGCATGTCAATAGTGCGTATGCCCTCCATGGGCGTTCACAACTGCGACGCAACGTCTCCTCATGGATTGAATGATGCGTCTGAACACAGCTTTGGGGATGCGTCGCCATAATTGAACCAACATGGTACCAAGTTCCTGCAAATTCTGTTGACACACAGGGATGTACGCTTTGATACCGGAATGTTATAGGCCATTATATGTACCTATCTTATGAACAGATAATGTATACAGCTGTGTTTGTCATTAAATTAGTTTGCTTATTACAGTCTGCGCATTGTCTTCATTAATAATGTGTGTGTTGTTATTGGTAAATAAATTTTATATTGCTTTTTTATTACTAATTATGAATTTTTTGGTTGCTTTGGGAGTGTTTTCAGAAAGTAAATCATTCAGGAAAGTCATATTTAATTATGGCCTTCACAGTTATAAAATATCAATTCCTGGTATGGTAAAGTACGCGATACGGCCCTTGTTGCATTATCAATTTGAAGCCGATTTGTGAATATTTGCCTCCACGTTTTGATAAAGTCGCAAATGTGCCTTTCATAGATTTGGTCTACTTTCTTACAACAAGGCAGGAAAGGTTTCGGATGTCGATGGTCTAGTTGTTTATTCTAGCTAGCATGTTACCAACGTCAACATAGGTTAAGCATAGAAAGAACTTCCTGCGTATCATTTTGGACTTGGTTATTCAATTCCATTACATTTACAGATTAAAGGCCGCGTCGTGATCTATTACGATGCGAAAATGATTATCGGGCATAGGAAACAAACTTTGTAAGCTTACTTGAAGGGGATTCGATCAACCCTGTGGCCTTTCCTCGGGTTCATCAACATCGACCTTATTATCCCTACTTCCGTGGGGTTCTATATTTAGCTGACAAATATATAACATAATATATTCTTTCTGCTTTACAACGTGTGGTATGAGAAAAACAAAACAACTAATATTTATTTTCTCGGTGATTAAACATTAAATCATAACGGAGGAAAGTGCATTTTATCGAGCAAGATATTTGTTGTATGATTAATTATGTTCAATATACACGGGTGAAATAAACTTTAATATGGCTGTGGCTGATGTTTCTCTGTGAATCTGTTCGTCGCATGCAAAATTGTGGTTAGAAAAGTATCGTTCAACACCGCCCAATAAACAGTTGGACACGTTAACCGGTATTTCATCCTTCAGCTTGGCTGACAAACAGCCAGGATTCCCCTATCTATGGCTTTATTTTAAATCGTCTAACCTTCTCTAAAAAAATAGTAAACTAAATTAACCTCAATCTAAAAAAGCAATTATATACCACCAAAAAAAACGCAATGGTGACTAGTTGTATCAAAAAACCAAAGATAATTATCACATATGTATTCGATGTTTTTCTAAATAAAACTTCATTTTAGCATTATCTAGTTCTAGCTATCCAAGCTTTATCAGCTCCATATAAATCAAACATTGTCTGGTCGAGTTCCCGAAAGGAAGATAATGGTTATCCGCTCGTCACATGCAAATTGTACATAAGATCAAATTACCCCAGGGATATTATGAGCACAGTCCAGAGGAACATGGTTCTACTACAGCAGACATTGTTTAAAAATGAGAAATGTTCAATTGTCGTAATCCACTGAACTAAAGAGTGGTTTACACTTTTCTGATCCTTCGAAATACTGGGTAAATCGCATCATTTACATGTGGTATATTTGAACATAGCCCTTCGCGATCTATCTTCATCCAGCCCTATCGTTGTAATATTCGAGCAATTCAACTGTGTTGGCATTGGTCTAGACTCGATTGTTTTGCATCCCAAAATACTTGACAGTTACACAATATTAGTTATATGTGTACATAATCAGCCTGGTCCGGCAAACTGTCACAATCATTGTTGACATTCTTTGTCTCCGTGGCGGAGTGGTGTACAGTGTACGCTCTAGTGAGTGTATTCCTCTGGTCCACATATCCCCTCTCACCTCTAGGACCGTATGTGGGTTGGTATGCTAGCAGCAAGCGGAAGGTCGTGGGTTTTCTGGGTTAATTTACTACCCAGTTTTCCTCCCACAATAATGCTGGTCAATGATCTGTAATTGGGATTTAATCATGTTTATCTAACATCGGATGAATAAATAAATAAATAAGTAATTGACTTACGTCTATGCATGTGATAAAGAGTTATAATTTTACTTGCTATAAGATTCGGGAAATAACAATGGTGTAGTAATGAGATTCCACATATAGTAAGAGTAAATGAAATAGTGATAATATATTTACAATGCATTTAGGTAGCTGTGCATATTTCTATGGATTTATAAACTTTTGAGATCTTCTAATTTCGATTCCATGGACGCCCAAGTGGTGTTCTCAATGCAAGTGTGTTTTGGTAATAACTGGTTGCTTCATTAATCCTAAAACATTGAACAAATTGCTGTTTGATTGGTGTTTTCTCTTATAGTAATTATACTTCGATAATTAATTGCACTTTGTACTGATTGTGTTGATGAATTCTTGATGACAACCTTATCAAAAGTAAGCCAGGCTTTACGACGTGATAACATTTAACATGACCACACAGTATCCACTGGGAACACAAAATGTCTCTGTCTTTGGAATAGAATTAAATGAAAGCAAATAGTATCTTTGTAAGATATTCTTACAACTACATTTGGTGATAACTAACAAGTGTTCCAAAGGACAATCGTTGATAAAACTAATGCTCATTTTTGGTCGATAATTTGTTTATTATAATTTGGACGTTGTCTCAATTATTTTCTTTTAGAAAGTCAAATCGCTTCGTTGCAATAAAAGCAGAAATTAAATCTTTTTATTTACTGTTTCTTTTTAAAAATAAATTGTATTTGCATTTTTAATTTGTAATTATTTCTTCATTGTTGGGTTGTTGTGGTACTGTTTTTTTTTAAATCATATTATTCAGGATAGTCGTCTGTTGATATGACCTTCACAGCGATATACTACCGATTCTTGTAACAAGAATAGCGTCAATGTCTGCAGTAACATGTTTTCTGTTTTACAAGATGGGCAAATAATATTTGATAATGCGTATTAGCTGTAAGCGAACACCTCGCAACAAAATCCTACTACATAATTGCGGAAAAGATTTGTTTGCAATTCTTCGCGAAGAGGCAGTTAATATGTAATGATTGTATTTGAAAATGGAGTTGTATTGTCAAGGTTTTAGGCGAGGTCTAAGTAAATATCAGTCACGCAACGGATTTTTAAAAAATTAGCCGAGAATCAGGTCGCTTATTCTTACTTTGACGAATCTTTGATACAAACGCCGAGTAAATCCTTCAAATCTTATGATAGCACAAGAGATATAGAAACATTTCAACCGATACCTCCTCCAGCCGGCATTACAAATCTGAAACAGTCCAAGCCTCTCCGCGGGAAACTCCTATAACAACTCCTATATTACTAATGCATGTATTTCGCTAATTAACACAATGGTCCGAATGTTCAGCCTAATGGTTACTAATCGGTAACAATGGCAAGTGTAGTTTGCACAAGCTTGTTTGTGGATCAACGCCAAACTCCTAAAGCCATCTCTTGGATCTATTTATAAATATTTAAACCTGCTATATTTGAGTAATGACAAAATTATTTATGCATTAAAATTAACGAGCATGGTGGGCTTTCTTTATACCACTTTCGGCAAATGATTAGGGTTGGGGTAAGACATCATATACATGTTCCATTTAATATGCCAGGAAAACACAACAACCACAATCAAACAGAAAGTCAATAGAATAAAACATTTCTGAAATAGTTTAATTCCTTGTTCTTTAACCAGTATTCACCCCACGTCGCAGCACGCCAATCGCTGGGACAGGTTTTCACGAACCAAATCCATTTTCTGTTCTGTAGAACTAGTTCTATTTGAATATGCCGGGGAACACACATACATAGTCCTAACAGCAATTAACCACATTAAAACAGAAACTCTCAAGAATAAAACATTTGTGAAAAAGTTCAATTCCTTGATCTTTGTTGAGTTATCCATCCCAAGTCACAGTATACGCCAATCGCTGAGTAAGGCCATTTTCTGTCCAAAGTTTTCCAAAGTTCTGGTTTGTTACTTTATGGTCAATGATACAATTTAACCAATGAATTCTGCAACTGAAACGGTCTGTTTTAATTTAAAAAACATGAGATGGTGGAGCCAAATGTAAGTCTGAGATCGTTTTCCAGCTAAAAACAATATCCTTAATATTATAACCATTATTATTTCCTTTACAGAAGTTTTCTTCAACTCAGTATTTTGTTTGTTTTTTTTATATAGCCGACTGAGGTATTTCAAGAGAAGTAAGTTGCTTAGTTAGACAAGAGTGGGGGAGTTATGTTTAATTTTGATTTACAAGTACTCACGGCCTTGCAAAGATGCAAAAACCATGCGTTGACAGACAGTTTAAATTAATAACAACATTGTTTGGAATTGTTTTTTGTTTTGTTCTCTCTATTCGTCATAACTGGTTTTCTCTCGTTCGTGGATTTAAAGACTCACATGACAGCATTAAACTCTTCGTTGGACATATGCCGTTAAACAAACCCGAAACAGGGGAGTATAATTAATGGCAAATAATGTGTATGACGGATTTAATCAATATATATATCTATAACTGAAATGATCGGTTATTACGGCTGACTCAAGTGGCTCAGTCAATACAGATTAAAGAATACACCGTTAAGATTCCCGGTTGATACACAGGGACGTTAGCTTTGATACCGGATAGTTTAACACACATATTACTGATGTCTTCTAAAATAGGCAATTATGTGTACCTATCTTATGCATAGATAATTTATAGCGCTGTGTTTGTCGCTAACTAGATCGTTTAATACAGTCTGCGCGTTGTCTCAAATAATTTATGTGTGTGTTTGTTAATATAAAATTGATATCCTTTTTTTATTTGGTTGCCTTGGGGGTGTTTTCAGAAGTAAATCATTCCGGAAAGTCATATGTAATTATGTCCTTCACAGTTATAAAAAATATTAATTCTTGGTACGAATGGGTAGGAAATAAGCGACACGGTCCTTTTTTCGTTATCCAGGTTAAGTCGATTTATGTCCATTTGTCTCCTAGTTTTGATAAAGTCGCAAATGTGCCTTTCATAGATTGGGTCTACTTTTTTTTCTTCGGATGTGGGTGGTCTAGTTGTTTATTCGAACTAGTCTTTTACCAACGTCAACCATGGTTAAGCATAGAAAGAACTTCCTGCGTACCATTCATGGACTCGGTTATTCAACTCATTTACATTTACAGATTAAAGACTGTATCGTGATCTATTACGATGCAAGAATGATTATCGGGCATAGGAAAGACACTTTGTAAGCTAACTTGAAGGGGGATTCGATCAACCCTGTGGTCCTTCCCCAAGTTCATCCACATCGACCCTATTATCCCTACTTCCTTGGGTTCTATATTTAGCTGACAAATATACAACATAATATATTCTGTCCGCTTTACAACGTGTGGTATGAGAAAAACAAAACAATTAAAATGTATTCTATAGGTGATTTAACGTCAAACCTTTGTCACATGCAAATTGTGCATCAGATCAAATTACCCCAGGGATATTATGAGAACAGTCCAGCGAACCATGGTTCTACTACACTAGACAATGTCTACAAAAGAGAAATGTTCAACTGTCGTAATCTTCTTAACTAAAATATAGCCTAACAAGACGGTGATTAATTGATTTCAAATTGGTTGAATGTATTCTATCGAGTGGTGTACACTTTTCTGATGTTTCGAAATACTGGGTTATTCGCATCATTTACATGTGGTATATTTAAACATAGCCTTTCGCGATCTATCTTCTTCCTGTCTTGCGTTGTATTATTTGAGCAATTCGCCTGTATTGGCATTGGTCTAGACTCAATGGATGGATTGTTTTGCTTCTCACCAAGTACCCACCGGGACCACAATATGTCTCTGTCTTTGGAATACAATTAAATGGAAGCAAATATGCTACATATTCTTACAACTATATCTGTTGCTAACTAACACGTGTTCCAACAGACAATTACTGATAAAACTAATTCTCGTTTTTTTCACGATAATTTGATTATTATTATCTGAGCATTGTCTCAATTAATTTCAACTATAATCACTTCTCTTGAATCAAGCACACATTAAGTCTTTTTGTTTACTGTTTGGTTTTAAAAATATATTTTATTTGCATTTATTTTTTTAATTATTTTTTCATTGTTGGGTTGTTGTGGTACTGGTTTTTTTAAGCATATTATTCCGGATAGTCATCTGTTGCTATGACCTTCACAACGATATACTACCGATTCTTGTAACATAATAGCCTCAATGTCTGCAGTAACATGTTTTTTGTCTTGCAAGCTGGGCAAATAATCTTTGATAAGGTGTATTTGATGTAAGCGAACACCTCGCAACAAAATCCTACTACATAATTGCGAAAAAGATTTGTATTTGCAATGCATCGCGCAGAGGCGCTCGCTTAAGCTACCTATCCTGATATATTGTCAGTTAATATGTAATGATTGTGTTTGAAAATGGAGTTGTATCGTCAAGTTTTTAGGCGAGGTCTAAGTATACATCAGCCACCAATCTTATTAAAATTAGATCTCAAAATGCTCCCCGTATTTTGATAGTCGCTGACATTGAGATCTAATGCAAAAACACCCTCTAGCCTGTCGATTGGTCACTTAAATTGACCAATCACAGAGCTGCTTCTCAATTTCGGTTTATAAAAGCCGACGAACCTAAGTTAACCGACTGCGA
>JAVFBX010248363.1:0-10133 GCA_034783855.1 Mopalia kennerleyi | reverse complement strand
CACTGGCAACAAACAAAGACAGGACGGGACAAATACAGGACTATAACAGGACGCAACACAGACAACACAAACAGATCATTTTCCTGTTCCCTTTAGCTCTGAGAGCACCAGGGCAACATGAAGCTCCCTCTAACCGCCCGCCAGAGTCCTCTGAGCCAAAGATTATTGCTACTGGTTGCCCTAATAGTAAGTATTTAATTTTACCAAAATTTGATAGTATGCAAAAGCTTGATAATACTTTGTTGTTTACATCTCAAATGATTTTTATTTTAGCACCATGAATTTGTTACGATGTCATAGCCACTTGTGTTACTACAGATATCCAAATTATTTCATTTTAAAAATGAAATATATTTACAATGAAATCTGGTTGTATTAAACATTGTAATAATTACATGTATTATTCTAATCCAATGTAATCAATGTATGGTCTGCTTAAATGTGTAAAACATATGTTAATATGTATAACACATCTTCCTTGTCGGACATATTTCCAGTAATTAGTTATTTAACAGATTGTTTCTCTTAGTCAGAGCTGAATAACCACCATGAGAGAGCATTTACAGAGTCTGGTCTTCTAGAGGACATCAGTATATTAAATCATGCCAAAGACCAGGGCCCGTTTCGGTTCCACAATGCATTTTCTGACTTAAGTCAAAATACTAAATTTGATATTTGTGCCACTTGCCTAAACTTACTTTTAAAGTAATAGGTGTAATTGTGACTTACTTACCTTAATTATGCTAAAATATTAAATTTTAAAATTCAAAGCTGAGAAATGTGAGGACTTTTAAACATTTTGACTTAAGTATAAAACTGCTTTGTGGAATCGGGCCCAGGTCTGAAGGAATTTCTGTGGAATCAATTCCAAACGAATATCTTTATATTGATCACAAATGAAAACAAAGTGAAGTGCTCTATTTTAGTAACATTACAGACTTGACAAAATCTGAGGTCTATATCAATATTGGCACACCTTCCTTTGTCCAATAAAAGGCCATAAAAGGGCTGGTAAAGGTGATTTATCTGTAAATTTGATTAGGGTTTGACGTTAAACTCAAGGTTATTTCACTCATATGGCAAAAGGAAAACACCTTTGACATCAATAGTAACAAAGAAAAGCAGACAGGACAATTACAGATTGCAAAACAAAAATATCACAAAAAACATGTCAACAGGAATTACAAGAGGTAGGCTAATTGACATCTGACTATACAGGCAGTCTGCTGGTTAACTGGGTGTCTTTTTTTATTTAATTGGGATATAAGATTATTTCACTTATATGAGAGAACCACCCAAGAAGACATCACTGGCAGCAGAGAATATAACTCAACAGGACAAAATGAGGATGGTAGAAGCCACAACAAACGGGCTATGTGCTGCTCCCTGGGCAAGCACAAGTGAAACATGGCGACTTTTCTAACCACTGCCTAGTTCTCAATGGTCAACCATGTACACTTCACTAAGACTTGGGACAAGGGAGACAAATCTGCTGGCCAGGTAAACAGTACAGGTGAACTGTAGCCTACATCAATGCACACATGTACTGTGGCTATAATCGTAAGTACATGTATATTAACCACCAGAATGTCAAACCTCCTATTAACCCATGCAAATGTAATTATGGTCATTTCCATGCAGCTCCCAGTGACATAACCTACATGTACAAATGTATATGCCGTAGCTCTCAACTCAGCCAAGGATTCATGGAAAGTCACACGAAGTTATACATTTCCAGGTGAGAAAAAATATTTTTTAGTCCGCCTTCACATAGAAAATCAAGGAATGATGCCTATCACATGAATTATTTGAGTTACAGTACCAGAAAGGCCAGCAGAGCAAGTGTATTAGTGCATGTAGATGGTCTGGTGGTTATTCTACAGATGTTACAATACCATAATATATGAGTTTTTCTGAACACACCTTATCCTTCCTGCGTCCTGTAGTGTTGTTGTTGTTGTTGACATTAGTAGGTTGAGGTACTTTCTCCAGCTGTGATTGGGACTCTATTTTATTGAGATGTTGAGCCCTCTCTTTAACACTCATGTTGCCAGCGTCACCTTTTTCCTCCTCTTCACCAGACATCTGAAGACACAATCAAAATGACAATTTTCATTGGATTTACCTTTACAATGGTGTTCGTTTGTTTGGTATCAATGACATTCCTTTTTACTATGACCTCAGTGCACAGCCAATAAGAGGTGAAATAACATGGTTATGTTGATCAAAAGACAAACCAGCTTTAATCCCAAGTACAGCACACACGTGACATTGATTGGTTTGTTTGATTGGGGTGTAACGCCTTACTTATATTATTTCCCTCATATGACAGCCCAATGGGTAATGATAACCACCCTCGACATCAAGGACAACAAACAATAACAAGTTACAATACAAAGGCAAACAAATTAACCCCTTGTAGCCGGTCATCGCACAGGGCACCAGGGCAACAGGTATCTTGGCCTATTTTCTTTCATTAGGAGATAATAAGTCTCTATGTTCCTATGTGGGATGACCCTGTGACGGAAACCAGCCAATTATCATTTGTGCCGGAACTTACTTTGAAGCCGATGAGCTCGACCACGATATCAAGGTGATGACCCCTCGTTTGATTAATTATCTGTTTTCGAGTTTTCATTGCATTATTTTAAATTCTTCAAAATTATTATCATTATTTATTGGCTTAAATACAGTTTATTTTTGTCATCATGTATGTTTAATTGATGTACATTTATGATAGGACTATACACCTTTGCACATAACTCCTATCAACCGCGATCAGCGCTTTTATTACACTACGCAGTAAATTGTATTATTTCGTTTCTCAATAGAAAATCCAGTGTAAAATATACTGATTGGATGGGCAAAACTTGGCGAGGTGAGAACTATTTTATCATTTCTGGAATGGGAACTTACATCCTATTCGTAGAAAGAAGTTGTGTGGGACCCTCTTATAGTAATATACCCAGAGCTCTAAACTGATAGTGGACCATATGATTAACCAGAACTCTAGATGAGACAATCTCCACTCTCTAATCCCTATTTTCACTATATTTCCACTGTGGAATCTAATTCTTCATCAAATTGCTTCATGGGTGTCTCGAAGCCCCTAATATTATGACGGTTCCTACAGGTCACCGTGTATACGAGAGGCATATAACCACCTAATTCCAGCCCAAATGTCAGTGTACCTGTCGCCTAATTAAACTAAGTAAAGTGGATATTAATGTAATTCACTGTATAAGAATCATCAGTTAAATAGGTTATACCATAAAGGTTTCCATACTTGACCTTCACTGAAATATTAAATATTTTGTATCAATACGTCACTTAAAATGTGTGCTTAAAATCTTCTTCTATAAGCTTACCCATCCCAAGCAGTGTTGTTGTAATCAAACGGTAGTACAGTGTCACTGTGTATGTATGGATAGACTCTTATAAAGCCGGAACTTAAATATATAAGTACTTGAATATTTATGTATGTCACATGAGAGCTTTAATTATTGACTTCCTTTATATGGTGGGCCAATTCTCAACAGAACAAAAGACATGGAACTGCCCAGATTTTATAATCTATGGAGAAGGACAGTGAAAAGAATTGGTTTTCAATTTGGATACAAAAAGTCAACCCAGATTTGTCAGAATTTCAATGGCAAGCAAACTAAAACCAATTGGGAAAATCTACATGCTATTCCTGTGATATATATAACTGTTCATTTAGTAGAACGTGTTGGCTAATAAAAAAACAAAAGCACTCTGAGAGAGATGTACAGGTATGTAGCTGTCATTGAAATTTTAATTGTACGACAATATCTCTGGATATGTTTGCAAGTTTATTTGCAGACTTTTTATAAATAAGTGCTAAAAAATATTTATACTTAAAGAATGCATTAAAATACATCCCAGGTAGAGCTGAATCATTGGGAACTGTTCCATTGTTTGTGTGTTGTGTTTGGTCTAAGGTCATTTCACTCATGTGAAGGTCATTTCACTCATGTGAAGGTCATTTCACTCATGTGAAGGTGTGTCGGTCAAATGGATGAAGAATGTCACCTTTGACCTCACTGATAACAGACAGTTTGTTTGATTTGGGTTTACATTGTACTCAAGGGTATTTCACTTATATGACAATGGATTGTCAACTTCACACTGCTCCTTACCCTATTATGGTGGAAAACCGAGAGGAAACCGCGCAAAAACCACCCCCGCGATTTCTGTAGCCACATCTTGTGACTTATACACCTGAGGGTCGACAGATGGACATTTCTAAAAAACAATTTTTAACATTTTTTTTTCAAAACCCAATAAAAACTTTAGACTCGTAGAGTCGGTCGGGTCAGAGGACATTTATTTTTAGGCCTTTTCAAAGTGTGTGCCTTATTTTATAACTATAACGGAAAAAATTCACAGATTAATTTTAAAACAATTGATCAATATATTTGAATCATATTTGATCATATACTTCAAATCCTGGGGTAAGACAGCACAATCACAAGTAGCTTTGTTTGTTTGTTTGATTGGGGTATAACGTTGTACTCAAGGGTATTTCACTTAAATATGACAACAGATTTTCACTTCACACTGTCCCTTTCCTAATTACGGTGGAAAACTTGGAGGAAACCTTGTATTAACTACCCCAGCAATTGCCAGAACCACATTGTGTGACTCACACATATATACATTGTTCTCTATTTTCACATCAAATTTCATGTATATATATACATGTATATGCAGAGGACATGGAGTTATGTGAATACAGAGACAATTACATGTAATTTAAAGTAAAGCCAGTATAGGCTGATTCTAACAAGCCCTCACTTTATGGAGACCATACCACTACAAACATTAAAAACAAATGCACAGGGTTGTTGATAAGTTTAAAATTTATCATAAATCCTTTTTTTATATTCCATCATTTCGCTAAGCTTGTTGTCTCCTAAATGATCATCTAAGAGCAGATCAAAACTAAAGTTATCGTACGATTCCTAGAAGCATAGGTAGCATTAAGTAGCGGACGACTTGTTTGTTTTGGAATTCGCCTTTCTATTGTTTTTTTTCTTAATTGTCTGTTGTCGTTTTTTTTATATATATTCATGTCTAGAATTTTATTTTATTATTTTATTTCAAGTTTCATAGTTGAACGTCAATCTTTGCACAGAAATCCCGATGACTCCCATAGATCATTGGGAAATCCCCTGAAAGTAGTTCCAACTCATTTGATAAACTGTGTAAATCGTAAAACATGTCGTTAACACATGTGTAAACTGCATTTTTTTTAAAAACTGCATTTTTGTTTGACACATTTCTGACCAATCACAGCGTGGATACGATCGGGACAATCACATGGGGGAATTATACAATATATATATAGATATGTAAGTTTATTTATTTGAGGGAAACTTACAGAGGAGTCTATTGTTGACACAGAACTTGCACTAACTGTTTCCATAGATCCACTCTCTGCTCCACCTTTCTTCCCAACGTTACTTTCACTTTTTGCCCTTGGAGCTGGTATAGGGTCTTTAGGTTCAGGATCAACGGGCCCTCCATGTTTCGGGGGTTCAGACTGGGCACGCTCCTCTGATGACGCCAGTGAAGAGGTTGATGTTTGAGAGGAAGACCCACCCCGATATTTTTTCTTCAGTACCAAAACTTTTTCCCCAGACTGGTGGAAAAGAAAAGAAGAAAACTGATCAATCAATTCAAGCGTTATGGGGGTGTTTACGCCATGAAATTTGAAAGAAACCATCCTCATTAATTACAAGCAACAAACAATGACAGTCGACAAGACAATCAGCAGCCAATCATTGTACAATAAGACAATGTGGGTAAATAGTGTTAACAACACCGCAGTTACCCCTTAAATCCAAAGCAAAGGAAGCTTCCAGCTTGGAATGGAAAATTTAGGGAGTAAAAAAAAAATGAACACTGCAATAAATCACAGATGCCAACCATTGGTAAAAACGAAATAAAATGACAAATTAACTTAATTATTTTGAACAAAGTTCTTCTTTTATAAAGTTTTATCATTTCGTGTTCTTCCCTTTTTTTCCCCCTCCCTATTTGAACTATTCATAACACCAGCACTCCCTGTATTTATAGGAGTTCTCTGTATTTTCTCCTTATTTCACTCTGGCTCTCTCAACTTGATTGACAGCTGATTAGTTACATGTTTATACCCAAACAGCTGAGCATCTCTGTCAAACAAACACTACCCACCTCATCTTTCTTTATGGTCGCCAATGTGTTCACAATGTCCTTAAACTTCTCACGGTTTGAAACTGAAAGTAGAACAAATAAACAGATTGTAAATAACAGGTGTAAAATCAATGGTTATATCTCACTTAGAGAGAGAGTGACACATGTAGACACTGGCTGTTATAAGGAAGCACTGTTTCTCATAATATTAGTGCTGTACAAGTGGGAACATATTTGAGCTAACTAAGACACAGACGTGTTAGCTTGCTTATATCCACAGCAGAGCTGAACACATTTGGTGAATTTCTGCAGGTACGATGTATAAACAATATCTGATCTTATACATCATTTACTTGTTTTTATTATAATCTGATAAACATATTTAATGCTAAAGAAACATATTATTAATAAAACTAATCTAACATGTTCCAATGAGAAACACTGTACATGGTGAAGAAATGACATAGTGTTACATGTGGGGTTAGACAAATGAGAGTTATCCCCTGAAATACGTGTCAGAGTAGAGTGACAGAAGAGGGTATGCAGTGACTGAGCCCCCAGGGAGACAAATCATAGCAAGTTTAAGTCTCATTTACAGAGTTTCCATTGCACACCACTAAGAGGGGGTGAAATAATGCTGGATATTTTCCACACAGTTTAGCAGGTCAGGCTTCTAACAGCTGTTCTAGTGGAGCTTATTGGATCCAGATGGACTACTTTCCTCTTTACTCAGTCTCCACAGAGTAATTGCTTCACATGGGGCTTAAAAAACTTAACCCAACCATACTGCGCCAATATATGGTGTTTAACTTAAAGAGGCTTGGTTTGTATAGTATATTTGGGTGGGAGGGGAGGAGGGGGCTGTGTCAAACTATCCTTCAGCTGTTGACAAGATGTTTGTTAAGAGAAACACAGCATATCACTGTGTAAATAAATCCACAGTTAACTATACCTGACCACCAGCATTGAGAGAAGTTGAAGTAGGCAAAGGGAGCTAATCCAGTCTCACTTCCAAGTACAGTTTGTTGTTAACTTACTTTTGCTTGTTTTTTTGTGTTGTTATTTTATTTTTGGTTTTTATTATTTTTTTTCTTATCCAAATTAAAGTATGATTCTACAATTTACACATTTCCACAAAACATAAGGCAAAAGTAAGTGTTAAATAGGATAATTTTTTTATTTCATTAAAATCTATTATTTCTTAATCAGGAAGATACCTCAAGAATAATCATATCTGAAATTCTGAATGTCATTCTTATGTGGATCCATATATTATTAATGTTTGTTTGTTTGTTTGATTGGTGTTTAACGTTGTACTCAAGGGTATTTCACTTATATGATGACGGAGACAAAAATAAAACAGATCAGCTTCCTGTTTCCCTTTAGCTCTGAGAACACCATGGCAACTGAAAGCTCCTCTTTTCAACAAGCACATGTTATAATTTTCTATATAATCAGGTTTTCACTTAAAAATTGAGTGTCTCTATTTGTTTCTTATATTAATTAAAGGGAAAGGACTATCGTAATCTTAGGCTCTGGTGGTTTGACTATTCTCAGATCACTAGGGACATTCAAACTCACTACTTCTGTGAATTCCTAGCAATACATGTATTAAGTACATTTGCAATCAGAACGTTAAATTAATAAACCAACGTGATAAAAATAAAATTATATCTTTTTAGTGCAAGGGGTCCAGCAAGACATTACATAGAGCCTTGTCCACAATGACCTGAATGTGCCTAATGTTACTATCCATTACAGAATCAGGGAAATTTACAAAAGCAAAAGTTTGTTTGTTTATTTGTTGTTGGGGTTTAACTTCATACTTAAGGTTATTTCACTTATATGACAACATGCCAGCTCAATGGGTTAATAAAACCACTCTAGACACCACTGGCAACAAACAAAGACATGACAGGGCAAATACAGGCTATCACATCAGATTGGCTTCATGTTTATCCCTGAGCTCCGAGAGCACCAGGGCAACCGGAAGCTCCCCCCAACCATCCACTTGATACCAAAATAAACAAATTTTCAAACACTAGCCAGGAACATTTGAGACAAAATGTTTTTCCCCAAGAGTAAATATCTTATTGTTTTTAGCCCAATAGTGTTCAAATGTGTGAGGAAGTGTCATTGCTAGCACAAATATGCTATATCAATCTAACTATTGTTTTCAATCAGTTATGACTCAGTCAAAGGGATGAAGGAGCGGGCCCAGAGCTTGTGGAACACCCAACAGGACAGCCGCAGTCAGCCAATGGGATTCCAGCTCCTGGGACACCCAACAGGACAGCCGCAGTCAGCCAATGGGATTCCAGCTCCTGGAACACCCAACAAAACAGACACACACAGGATAGGACACTGAAACTAAAGTAGTTTCTATTTGAGCTCTTCCAGAATGAATGAATGAGAAAAACTGCGAAAAAAATTATTTCCAATAACAAACAAGTTCAAGTCCTTTCACAAGATTAATTACCTTAACAAAGCACTCCGAACATCAATGTTATATTTAGTCCTTTTAGCCACGGTGTATACTATAAGCTTACTTAAAGGATTGGTAGTTCATGACGATAACCTCATACATACAGTATAGACATTTTAAAACAACAAAGAGGCAGACATATAGCTTTGATAAAACTTCAGAATTCAATTGTCGGAAACATAAAATTCACTGATTTTGTACAGAAATAAACAATAAGCTTAACAAGATACACATTACACACATATATCACCATACATGATCAAACCAGTAGAGTGACACCTTGTGGTCTAGGGGAGATAACTCAATAAAAGCAAACATGTCAACCTTATCACATAAGTGTGAGAATCGATGTGTAATTGAAACTCTCACACTTGGAATAGTTTGGATAAAAAGAGTCCAAACAATTTAAAAATCATCCCAACACTTCCTGCTGTGTAGTAAATGCATGTACAATATATTGACAACTGATATGAACATCCATGTTTTGAATGTGTGTGAGACTAAATAGACTGAATTATCTCCCTTGGACAATGACTATTTCGACCAGGACATACATGACGTAATGCTCTCCAAATAAAGTCTGGGATAATGTTATCAGCTTTGATGAATTATAACAATCCTCCAATAAACTAGAATACAAATATATATGTGAAAGAAAGAATTGTCGTTACTCCATAGATTTCTGCTATTTCTAGTCTAATGTTCAGTGTGCAGGCACGGTTTAAAATACCTGTTCATCAGATCGATGAGGGACGCTGAATTTGACCTAAAATATACACATTCATTTTTAGATGTTTTTAACCATAGGGCTTAAAGTTTTCTTTGAGATTTGTTAATTGTTTTATGCTTTAAAACTATTCCAGGTGTGATATTAATTATATCAGGGTGTGTTCATTCTATTCTCGTTCTTCACAGAGGTTCGCTTTTCCCCTCTTTTAAGTTAACAAGACACTAAAGATAAAGCAGGGTTGCCTAATGAATTTTTACCTGAAGATTGATTGGTGTTTTACGCCGTGTTTAAAGGTAGTTTATTCATGTATGATAGGTGCTGTATTCTAATAATAAATGGCACAAGCAGAACGGGAAGTGCTGATTTCATAAAAATAAATAACAGGCATCAATATGTCTTGCTAACAAACTTTATATATAAAGCAAAACAGGTAAAACATACATGCTATGATGTTAGCTACATGTACGAGACATATTTATAGTAATGTTAATACCATTGTGTGGCTTAGACACCCGTCCAACCATCCAAATGGACACACCGAAGTGAACAATAACCTCATTTAGATACACTGTATTAAGAAACTTTAACATGCAGGAGATAGGAAAACTGTGGAAAAGGATACCCAGTTATTTGAAAAGTGAAGCAAAATGATAATTTTGGAAAACATACTTTTGATTTCTGTCCAGTCTGTCCTGGTGTGATACAAAATACTAAATACAA
>JAVFBX010248362.1:0-15888 GCA_034783855.1 Mopalia kennerleyi | reverse complement strand
TTACCCCCCCCCCCCCCCCCCCGCCTCCTTTCAAAATGCACTGAAGTTTCCAAACGTAAACTATATGCTTAAAATAAACCTTAATGGCTAATAGTGCTTAATGACTAAATGACTCCAATTGTGCGTATATAGATGTGTCATGCAACCTTGCGTGCAAGGGTCCATATTATACATCTCCATAGAAACTTGGGTCATGGAGGTAAGTTTTGTGGTTTCTATGGCTACCAATTTGCTTGGTTTATGTACCAGTAGACCTGTACGACGTAAGTAATATAGGAAACATAATTCTTAGCTCTGGTCTTTTCATGTATTTTCATGTACGTAAATATAATCCTATAACTATATTCATATAAATAACTGAGGTCAATGGGGTTTCAGTGGCAATGACCTTTATCCTTCTAAAGGCGGGGTTGAAGGAAGATTTCTTACTTGTATAAACTAAATAATTAATAAAAAGAACATAATGCATTTTATGGAGATAACTGTTGTTTTCGATTGGCCATCATTTGTGTCAGTTAAGGGTCACACAAAACTGTGCTAGACAACAAGACTAAACCCAGTGTTTCCCCAAGGTTCTGATTAAGGATCGCGTGTCTTAAACCCTCTGAGTATGGTAAGAGTGTCCCAAGCCTTTTGATCAAAGACAGTGTGTCCCAAGGTGCAGCATGTTCCTTGTACCCTGGGTAACGTCAACATACCTTTGTCTCAGGACAGCGTCTTCCTATCCTTAGGCTGAAGAACTATGTTCTTTCGAAGAGTAGTATGTCAAGGGCATTAGGCTCCGACAGAAATTTTCCAAACAGAAGTATGAAACCAGCCATTACCCAGTCGCAATGGCATTGAGACTTTCAATGGACATTCATAGGGCCGTATGACTCATTGCGCAAGAAATGGGAGATTTCGTTCGTTTCGAGCAGTTTGATTGTTAGAATCGACTGACGCCGTATGCGTAAAATATAACCTTTGAAAAGCGGTAGAAATAGCGTTAATAGCGTGATGTACCCATGATCTTACATCCAATTCATGTCGTTCGAGGTTTCTCATGTTTCGCTAGGGGGCAACAACTAGCGTTAGCCTGGTCACAATGCCGTGGAGACTGGGTAACGGTTGGTTACTTCTGCTTGACAGACTTCTGGTTCTGAACCCAATGCCTAAGGCGGCATTTTCCGAGACATCTGTCTTATGGGTAATGTGTACAGGGCGCATTGGCTATGGGCACTATGATACAAGTCTTATGTCGAAGGACAGTGTTTTCCGGACATCAGTCTGTCTTAAGGCCGTCTGTCTTATGGTATGGTGTAGCGACGCCTTTGTCTATAGTATTGCTTGTAAGTATAAGGCTCGTATCATAGTGCCAACATCATAGTATGTTCAGGGCCCTCTAGTCGTTTACCTATGAAGACTGGCGAGAGGGAATTGTTACGATTTTCTGCGCGTAAAAATATGATAACGCTGACGACTCTGGTATAGCGCCTACAGTATGTCTAGAGCCTTCTCACATAAAAAAGCATGTTGCGAGCAATCTGGTTCCAGGAATTAATTTTCCAAGTCATGTGGTTAAAACAATAATTTTTCGTGCATCAACGGGCAGTCATTAGTTTTACCAACATTACACAACACTTCATACTGTATCTTTGTGGTTATTATTGTGTATCAGTGTTGTTTTATATCACAGTATTTAAATGAAATACCCTTCCGCTTAACGTTATTAACAATTCATAAAACGAAAGCCTTTAAAAAAAACTTCTTCATAAATATTATGCATTGATTATGCAACATTTGTCCACACACGATGCGAATACTGCTGGCCGTATTCAACGCGTGGGACTATTTTATAATTCGTTCACAGTGTAAATAGACTTTCTGTGTTCCTTTATTGGATTTGTTTGACTCGGATTTCAGTTGATAAACCGTCTATTAGTGGATCCTATACTTAGAAATGTGTATGAGTTTCATTTTATTGGTATATCAAGTAACAATGGATTTTAGTTTTCGTCTTCTTTATTTCTGGGAAATAGAATTGTTAAAAGTCATAATACCGGAATAAAGAACCTAAAAATATTTTCTAATAAGTAAATCCAATACCAATACTCTGCTCTATTGGAATAAAACCCATTATTGTTTATTCGGTAGTATGGCGTCACAAATAGGACACGTTTATTGTTCATTGCCACAATTGTATTACCCACACAAAAGATGTGCTTCTGAATATTTAATAGTTTTTCCCCCAAATAGTCATAAATCATATATAAGAATGGATTATATCCTTCACGGTAATAAAGCTCCAAGAGATTTGTTCTATCCCATAGAGGTGGCAAAATGTAGAAAAAATGACAAATTGGTCTGACTGGTGTTGTAATAGATTGACACCATTAAGGGATTATAAAAATGAAATAAGATAGAGAAAAGGGACTTGACATGGCGTGGTTCTCTAGTGCTTATTTTGTTCAAAGGCACTGAAACCTGGTTTGTGTAAAGCGTCTGATTTGTCAACAACATGAATCATGTATTTTGATCTGTGATTGCCTTGCATTGTATACTTTGTTGTAGTTTTTTGCTATTGTAAGATGAGTGTATGTTCCTTCGACCGTTTGACTGACAGCTGCGATTACATAGGAATGTGGCCAATTCCCCCCAAAACAATCCTGCGGCCCCTATTCGGACTAAATGTTGAAACGTTTTGTTGTGGGGAGGGGTTTTTTTTTGGTATAGTGTGTGTCCAAAACGAATCAAACCAACCTTCCTGAAATAAAATCTGTTTTTACGACGAATAAGCATATTAGCCACTTGAATGTGTAACACTCATGATACTCTGTTATACTCATCGCGGCCTTATGTATATATTGTTTACATCTAGTAAAAATGATTCGAATGCCTTCACCGCGATTCGAACCACGGCACTCTGGCTAGCAGCACCAGCGCCCTAATTAGCTAAGCCAAAGAGGTCAGCCAGAAGTATATAATTATATTTCTAAAACTGTATCAGATGATGTTTTTGAAATATAAGACTTATTTAAAACTTTAGATATCAACCCCTTTTGTTTTGTTTGTTACGTACTGTTTGAACTTTTCTAGATTTTGTAATAGACCAGAAATTGCCAGACTGAAGTAAAAAGCATCAAACTTCCTCTGTACAAGCCATCTGATTCGCTGAAAAAATTTCGTCCAGCCAACTTCTGCAAAAAAAATAATTTTTGAGGAAATCTTTACGGTTTTCTGTACGAACAAATATAACAATGCAGTCGACTTCATGTTCGGTACATAAACGACTTCAATAGACCAGTAGTTGAGCAATCCAATGCGACCGCCGCAGTCGCATTCCTCTAGCCAACAATTTAGATAGGCTATAAAACTTGTAAACTTTAGTAACCAACAAATGCCGTTGTTGAGTTGGAATCCAAAGTTCAATCGATACATCAACCGATTAATACAGATATTCACTAGCGATAAAATAAATGTCTTACACAAGAAAGAGCAAATTGGGCATAAGACAAGGTTGATTTATTGTCTAGGAGCAATTGCGTTGGCGTGCTAAGTAAAGCATCACATATATACCACGAAAACCGTTTGAACTCGGATACCTGTGAAGCTCCTTTGCTTTGAAGCCAGTCAACTGTTAAACCATTACACGGCCTCTAGATAGAACCGCAAACAAATTCATCATGTCACGTTCCGATGACATTCGAGTTTTAAAAGGTTATGTAACTCCGTGTTTGATTTAGGGATGTGTAAATACATTGTCATTGCCACAGTATCTTCCGTTGCCATAACAACCCCTAGCAATTGCTTGTTTTTAATAGCAATCTCTAGTTGTTAATAAAGTATAATATAATCCCCGTCTCATATTCTCTTTCCGGTTACAAATATCATGAAACGGTCAGGTTACAGCTTAATGGGTTTGCGATTAGTATACGCTCGTTTTGAAACATTAGATAGAAATCGCCTTTTTCATCGTCGTCTTCTTCTCCCATCGTCTCTTCTCTGTTGTTTCTCTTCTTGCATTCTTCTTAAGTTCCATTAATTTCTTTTTGGATCGGTGTGGTGTAAAATGTCTTCATATGCCTCCCAGTCAGTCTCTTCTTGTCAATCATCGTCCTCTTCATCACCGTAATCATCGTCATCGTTTCTTCTCCATTATGTTTCTAACTGTCACTTCTTTACCATCTTCTTCCCTACCATCGTCTTCTTCATCATAGTCTTCTTTAGCATCTTACTCCCTTCCATCGTCTTCTTCACTATTGTCTTTCTTACCATCTTCTAACATATCATTGTCTTCTTCACTATTGTCTTCTTTACCATCTTCTTCCCTACCATCGCCTTATTCATCACAGTCTTCGTTATTACCATCTTCTTCCTTATCATCGTCTTCTTCATCATAGTCTTCTTAACCATCTACATCCCTATCATCGTCTTCTTCACTACTGTTTTCTTTACCATCTTCTTCCCTACCATCGTCTTCTTCACTACTGTTTTCTTTACCATCTTCTTCCCGACCATCGTCTTCTTTACTATTGTCTTACTTCTATCTGGTTCCCAGCCATCCGATCGTCTTCTTCACTATTGTCTTCTTTACAATCTTCTTCCCTACCATCGTCTCCTTTGCTATTGTCTTCTTTACCATCTAGTTCCCCACCATCGTTTTCTTTACTATTGTCTTCCTTACAATCTTCTTCTCTGCCATCCGATCGTCTTCTTCACTATTGTCTTCTTGACTATCTTCTTCCCTACCATCGTTTTCTTCACTATTGTCTTCTTTGCCATCTTCTTCCCTACCATCGTCTTCGTCACCATAGTCTTCTTTACCATCTAGCTTATCATCGTCTTCTCAGTACTGTCATCTTTTACCATCTTCTTCCCTACCATCGTCGTCTTCACTATTGTCTTCTTTACCATCTTCTTCCCTACCATCGTCTTCTTCACTATTGTCTTCTTTACCATCTTCTTCTCTACCATCATCTTCTTCATCGTCGTCTTTTTCACTGTTATCTTCTTTTAATACCATCGTGCTTGTCACCATCTTGTTACCATCTTCAGAGGATGTTGCCGATTTAGATAGCCAACACTTCAGATGGGCAGTATATTGAAATAAGTATATTTTTCTAAAGTGGATTAGTGTTTATTTTCTGTGTGAGTAAAACATTAATAAAGTATCAAAGGTCTTATTTCAAAGGTTTATCCAGTGGATTGGGAGAACCTGACACCAGTTGTTTGAAGAAAATTATGTGATAATCACATGTAAATGCCATACCGATCAAGGCAAATGGATAATTACAGACTAAATCGTGGAAACGGTGTAATGCGAGACTTGCGCTCGTAGCAAAATTGTACCATTACCACATTTAAATCTAAATCCGAACACATATAGCAGGATAATTTGTCAGGACGAAAGTGCTCAATTAGGAAAATTAAATCAGTCTATCTTAAAAAAAAGGTAAAATGTTTTAAACAAATCTAATTTGGTTACTGTGCCATGATATACTTGTACATGCAAATCTTTAGTCTTATTTAATGATTTACCTAGATCTCTCTGGTACCAAATACTTCCTTTGTCATAGAAATAACACCAGGTACAACGGAATACCAAATGTCAAGGACATCAGTTTACTATTGATAATCATATGTTTTAACTGACTTAGTTTACCATTAAAGAAACTGGCTGAATTTAGACAAAGATTTAACCGAGCTACTAAAAGACTTGTAAGTTGAGTATCAGTTTTTTATATAGCCATATCTTATTGGGGTTCATCTTCACGTTTACAACACTAGCTAATCTAATATATTTTCCCTATATCCGCGACATGGTACAGAAATTGTTTTCTCCATGGTAACCTCGGCCTGAATTGTGGTCAGATGTTATTACTCTCGTGCCGATGGTGTAAAAGCGTAGTAATTTTAAACAGTTGTTGTTGTCACATCTCAGTTGAGGTTCTTTAACACGTGACAAAATGAAGTTTGCCTTTCTTTGATCAACGTAGCCTTAAATTTTTTTTATAATTAGCATATATTAAAGTACCCAGAGTTACAGATCTGCCATATTTAAAGGCGTCTTATATGGATGCGAAGATTGTCCTAATCGGTACGTCTTTTTTTTTTAGTTTTGTTCTCATTATACTATATAATAGTTTTTTGTGAGATTTTGATAATCCTGTATATTGGAATACGAAAACAATAGGACATTTCTTGGAGTCTTTACAGAGTAATTATGCCACTCCTTGAGCCTGTATATACCTGTATGTAAGCTAATGGAGAGTCATTAAAAATCTTGTCTCAGAGACTTTATCTTGAACATCAGATGATTCCGGGTTTTGATTTGTCGATATGTCTTTGGAAGCGTGTTCATTGTATGAAGATAATTATTTAATATCCCATCAGTATATGTAGGCTTTCAGTTTCAGTTTCTGTGTCAGTTCGCTTCTCTGTAGTACGGTTTAGAGGACGTTATACAATTCTTCAATACTGTTTGACCCTTCTTACTATCAATTAATGGTCTTGTAAAATGTCATGGTAGAGATTGGTAGTGTTGTCAAATGTTTATCGAGTCCTAACGAAGAGCTGATTTACTTAAGGGCTGGACTCTTTCAATATGAAAAAACTAAAACTATTATTTTTCAGAAAATGGAAGCATATACTTACATACAGGGTTTCTCCCCAATGCACATTTACATGGATTGTAAAAACGTTTGTTTGACAATATGTATGTATCGATATTTATTTTCATTTTAAATTGTAATTAAATTGTGAAAAGAAATAAAAGGAAAGACAAAATAATGTCAACTTTTCAGACAGTCGAAATGTGGAAAAGTTTCAGAGTATTTCGTTGTATCTGGTCAACTATAGGCAACTATGTTGATTTTTTTAACAGTTCTCTTGTACGACCTCCTTGTGTTAAAAGTCTCTATTAATCGTGAAACGCTGTAAAACAAACATCATTATGTAGTATTTTATGACGAAAGTTTTACAAACACGATCGAATTATTTGTTACAAGAAATTGGAAAATATAAATGCTTTTTTTAATGCTGATAATGCTGTGAGTACATCCATTTTTGAAAATGAATGCATTGAAAAAGAAAGTCTTTCTCTTGTCAACTTTTGACGACAAATTTCTTAAACGCTTTTGCTAACAATGATGTGTAATGTTTTTGTTTGTTTGTTGGATTTATTATTTTATTTATTTTTTTACAGATTTTTTGTTTCTGTTTTTTTTTTAAACATGCTACTTATATGAATGTATTTATATAATGACCCTTTAGAAACATTTCACTGAGTCATTATTTGACCGCTTTAATAACTTGTGATACAGGACGGCTACGTGAGCCGTTTTGTTTTATTGCTTTGAAGTGTGCGCTATATTAAGCATAAAGTCCACAATCTGGAATGGATTCCAAGTAGGTCAAGATAAGTGCTTCTGGTCTAACCGAGGTCGTTTATGATTGGTAGATGAATATCGCTGGAAAACAAGGGATAATTTCGAGGGCCATTAAGTTGGATAGAATACCAGGTCAGCAGCTATAACCACATGTCCATTGTCGTTAGTCGTATGAAGCATTGGTGTAATTGGTGTGCATGAGATGGAAATTCTCAACAAAACTGTGTATTTTTCAGTCGCTAGGCAACGACATTCGCTACCAAACGAAAATGTTACTTGTTCAAGATGGCCGACACTCTGATAAATAAATAGAAAGCCAGTTCGGCGTGGGCGGATAACGTTTGGCATGTATGACCTTGTCAAAGTAGAAACAAGGCAGTGGATTAATTCTAAGCTAACATAGTGATTTAAGGCAACATAGCCATCGATGGGACAAACTCAGTCACGTCAGTGAGTTCGTAGCTAGCGCTTGCCATCGGGCTGCATTCAAGAAGCGCTTTTAGCACGCAAAGATCTCATGCCACTCGGGAAATCAAAACACCGCGGAAACAATGGATATTCTATACCCTGAAAAAAGCGTAAATCCATGTATAGTAAGACCTGTTGAAGATGAACTAGTAACCTGCTTTTGTCTTCAGGCGTTGAGCTGGTGACTATAGCGAGGATGTATTAACAATTGGCCAGTTGACTCAAATGGGAATCATTTGCTAGGGTAAGCAAGTGTATATTTTAGTTTCAGTTTAATTGATTTCATGTCGGCTTTCCACACAAAGGCACAATTGACAACAAAGCAGTAATTTTTTATAACTGTCACAAACGTGAAGCATTCCTTAACGAGTCTATATTTCTATAGATGAAACACATAAAAACGGGGATGGTTTTTTATTATTATTTAATTGCAATGTACGTATAGACCAATTGCCAATTAGCATTGTTGTTGATACGATGAACATTTTATTGATTTCCTAATCATTAGTTCGTAAGATGTCGGTGCATTTGATTTAATAGCCAGTACTTAAATGACTTTGTTTCTGTTCATACATTATATAGTTGTTCCATAAAGGATTTGTGTTTATTTTAGAACGCTTTATAAGGGGCTGTTTTTCATGGCTTTATTAAATAGCCATTGTATTATTTTGTAATTAATATACTAATTGCACTAATACTGCAATATACCAAAATAATTTAAACTAACAATTAATGACCTATAATTCGGCGTTAGACAGACTTCAAACAAACGAAGCAAACTAGATGATCCACGGTACAGGAAATAATGTTTCTCTCCTTAAAGGTCGCATTTTGACGCCAAATATTTCCAACTATGAACACTATTATGGTTAAAAATAAAGCTGCAAAAAATGTTAAGTAGTAAGTATAGTAACTGACCACGGCAAGGTCACTTTCTTGTTAAATGTCGTCTTCAAAGAGTTGTAATGTTTCAAAACTCTTTTAGCCGTACCTTTGTGTATAAAATACACCTTATATTGCACCTTTCTTTTCTGACTTGCCCTTCAACTTCGATATTTTGAAATGCTTTGTGTTGTGAGATTTTCGGTTTGAATCGTACATGTTCCAAAATACCATTCAAAAGAATTTAACAAACCGCCGACTTGCATCCCCATCAAAAAGCGCGAGATTAGTCTGTAAGAAAGAACAGAAAATGAGTCTTTGTTGGGCTTTCCTTTTTAGACCACTGGTCCACGATTTGAAATGTCAAGATGTGTCTAGGTTCTTTTCTCAATGGTAAGGTTTACGCATATAGCAGATTAGTGTGCGTCATTTCTTATAGAACATAGAACCTGGTCTAAACTTCTACCTTTAGCTTACTTTGTATTTTGTAAGATAGATAGATAGTGACCAAACAAATAACAGAGTACAAAGAGAATATAGTCTCTTCGACTACGTCAGCACAACGATTTATTTTAGAATAATTTCCATTAACGCCTTCGATTCAAGGGGGATTTATTTTAAAAAGTTATTAGTGCGTTGAGGAATCAATAATATAAGGCTTATATAAATGTCCGCGGTATCAACATATTGTTGTGCGTTTCCCTTAACCCAGGCCTGCTTACCCGGTGTATTCTGGAGTATTTTGTACACATAAAAGTCATTAAAATGAGCACAGAATTTAATATGATGTGCTGTGCTGAATCACACAAAAAATACAGAAAATAATGGGGAAATACTGCTAAAAAAAACAAAGAATAAACAAATAATTTTGTTAATCTTATTGAAAACCTTACAGAAGAATCCTTTAGGATCCTTTAGGATTTTGGAAATCATAAAGGATACTATGGGATATTGATAGAATCCTATAATGCCATAGATCTTTGGATTTTGTCCAAAAAGTCTGTGTATGTAACGCATTTTTTTTTTACAAGAACCTAATATTTCAGACAGGTTAATTTTTTTGTTTGGTCGGGGGAGGTTAATACATGATATCAAACTACTCTGTGTGGTGTGCTAAATGTATTACCTTCGACATTTTGTCAACTTGCTAATAGTTTCGCAAATATAGGTTACCTGTACTATATCTTTGTCGCCTGTTAAAGATCTCGCCCTAGAATCTGTTAGGGTGTGTGCTCTATAATCGGTTATAGGTATTATCGCTTTGCCATGTGTTAAGGGTGGCGCTCTATATCTGTTAGAATCGCGCGCTATACTCTTTTAAGGGTATTAACGATCTGCCACCTGTTGATAATATCACTCGACTTTATGTCAAGGTTACGCTCTAGGGTATCGATCTAGAAGTTACAAATGATATTATCTTATTAGAACCTACATAGGGTAACGCAATATAATCTGGAAATGGCATCATCTTTGTAGAAACTGCAAAGAATATCGTTTAAGGGCTCGTTAAGGACATCGCTCTCACCCCCGTTAAGGGTATTGCTTTAGAATATTTTGAGGTATCGCTCTGGAAACCAATTTGTGTATCGCTTTAAAACTCGTTGACATCGCTAACCCGCCCGTTTAGGGTATTGCTTTAGAACATTTTAAGGTATCGCTCTGAAAACCAGTTTGTGTATCGCTTAAACTCGTTAAGGACATCCCTCACACACTTGTTTAGGGTATTGCTTTAGAATATTTTAAGGTATCGCTCTGAAAACCAGTTTGTGTATCGCTTTAGAACTCGTTAAGGTCTTAAGGACATTGCTCTCACACCCGTATAGGTATTGATTTAGAACATTTTAAGGTATCGCTCTGGAAACCCAATTGTGTATCGCTTTAGAACTCGTTAAGGACATTGCTCTCACAACCGTATAGGTATTAATTTAGAATTTTTTAAAGTATCATTCTGGAAACCAATTTCTGTATCGCTTAATCTCACTCTCACACTTGTTTAGCCCACGGCCGTGGCTTAGTGGTTAGCGAGTGCGCTAACTAAAGCCTACTTCGATGTGCCGGTCACAGGATCGAGTCCAGCTGTCGGTTTTCCACCGTAATTCGGCAGTGAACAGTGTGGAGTGCACAATCCGTCGTCATATAAGTAAAATACCCTTGAATACGACCATAAACCGCAATCAAACAAACAAACAAACACACTGTATACGGTATTGCTTTAGAACATTTGAAGGTATCGCTCTGGAAACCAATTTGTGTATCGCTTTAAAACTCGTTAAGGACATGGCTCTCACACCCGTTTAGGGCATTGTTTACAACATGTTAATGTATCGCTCTGGAAACCATATTGTGTCTCGCTTTAGAGCTTGTTAAGGATATATAGCCCTTTCACACCCGTTTAAGGCATTGCTTTAGAACCTGCTAATAATTTTGCTTTTGTACTAGAACCATACACAAAGAATCTGTGCAACAATGACCAGCAGAATTTAGGCTGTTTACCCGAATTCCAGCTGCGACAAATTAATGCTGTTATTGTGATTTGCGGGTTCCTACAAATTGTTCTGATTGGCAATTTAAGTTATTGCAGGCAAGTAAGGCCCCCGTGTTCCTTACCTGTAGTTTGGTTGATATACAATCGTCATTATTTAAAACATATATATCGCATCGTATGTAGGAGGTAGGCCAAACATTTATAAAGTATTATTGTCATAGATGCTAATTCCATGTATTTTAAAGGTCCATAGTTCCAATTTGTGTGACGATAATTGTGTTAGTTGAGTTTGCAAATGTAGGATGTTGCCAATTGAGCCCCACGGAGCTTAATCTCTTTCTCTGTGAGTTTCTCTACAGACTCCATTCCCCTAGATTCCACATGACCAGTTTCTCGTCCCCACTGACGGCTGCCTTGAAGGGGCTTCGGCTGGAAATTAACAGCGAAGCACTGCAGTCTTTTCCTAAAATAACACTTTAAAATGTATTGGCCGTGTCTCTAACCATTGTCAAAGAGTGAAATGATGAGATAATTCCGGACGGTCGATTCAGGGCGAGATCTTGTTATTGGCAGAGGAACGGCCATTCTATTATGTTGGACTAATAAGGTTGCCGGTAATAAGTCTAGTTTTCGATAAAACTTAACGTATACATCTGCGTGAGCCGCGGTTCTCAACACAGGCTCCTGGTTACCGTGTATTCACTTCTACTAGAAATAGGTTTCCCCGAAGAAATCGAATTGATCCCCGTTCTGGTATTTGCGGAATTCTATTAAGCAGGTGATACCGGTGTGATTAAGCTTGCTCTATTTGCTGTAGCTTGAGTTTACCAGTCGGTGACATAGATCCTGACCAATCTGTCTCATTGTTCCTGTTTGTTCATCAATCACTGAAAATATCAATTAATAAGGATTTTACACAACGCGTCGCGAATAAACACTTTTAATTGCATTATTGTCCTCCACGATACGAGATTAATCTGCATAATCTGCAATATATTGCTGGTTACTAGAACCATTGCCTACAATAATCTAAACGAACAGTAAAACAATATGTGATGTCGTGCATTGTTCAGTAGAATTACCTGTACGGCCGCCATAATCAGTGGTGATCATGTAGCGCTGACAAATGGCAGATTCTATATGCGCTGCCATTCCTTTGACTCGACGGTTTGTGATAGCTATGGTCCTTGCCGTATGGGTTTGTGTCGTTGATTGGGGTTTAATACGGTGTTCAAGGCTATTTCACTCGTTTGACATGGTGCCAGCCCAATTGTGTTATTTTGGGTCAATGCCGTATTTCACTCGTATGACGACGTGTTAGGCCAATTGTTCCCCTGTTTTCATTTTAATTCGTACCTGGACAGGACATAGCCTTTAGGAAACTGTTAGTGTCAGTAATAGAATAGGCCAAAGTTGGGATTCTTACTTGTGCCAGTAGGAAAATAATATTGAGTTACAATTAAAATTCTTATCTCTGTTTGTTAAAGACGTTCTGGATGTCCATTTTGACGATAAATCGGAACGTGTTGTGAATATTTCTCTGTTTTAATTGAACAATTTAACACGCTTAAAATCACAATCATGCACACTCCATTCTGCATGTAGTGCATATAACTACATTTATTCAACTAAATGTTACGTTTATAAGTAAACCTCTTATCTTTATGGGTGAGCGGAAACATTAAGTTGACGATTTGAAAGATGTTTTGTCTGTAATACTCAGCATATACTTTGACTATGTGTGTTATGATATGCGAAGTGTTTGCGCACATCAAATAGTGTCCCTATTGTGCCGAAGCGTTATGTTCAAATTTGGGAACAATTATCCCAATTAGGCATTTGGCAAATAGATTTACTAGTATATGTTTTCGTGGCGTTCAATGCCGTAGTAAGGTTAATACTCTCTCTGGACGACGGTGCTTTATCACATTCTAATGATCAAGCAAACAGTCGCTGTTCTCGGGCGAGGAAAAACTGCAGAATAATAATCCTCCTTCAGTTAACTCTTAAATCTGACTTCCTTGCTGGACCCGCCAGCCTGCTGACTACACAAATGACTCTAACAATGAACTATCGCTTTCGGTCATGTGATACGTTATTAGGCACTAGCACGCATGCCCCGTTTATCACGGGAATTGTATACTGTTGCCAATCAACATGATACCCCTTGGGCCTACTGGTCTTACGTCAGTTTCGATAACGGCTTAGATGGTGGTATTGTTTTCGCGAGTTTTTTTCCCCGTTTATCCACCAGGCAACGGCGATTTTAAGTCATATTACTAGCGAAATACCCGTGAGCCTGACGTTAAACAATAAACAGCAGCATGACAGTAAAACATTTTCCTAGCTCACAGAATGGTGCTGGAATTGGTGATTGTTACGCCGTGGTTTAAAAATCTATGAGTACGACGACAAGTTATTAAACCCCAATAAAAAGTGTGCTTTATATACAAATAGTTGTTTAAATGCATCAAAAGGAACTATTATTACTTATGCCAGTTCTTTATGTGTTGTTTGTTTTGTACAAATTTGTTATATTCACTATAGGGCAATTGAATTATTTTAACAGGACTATTCGTCGTTGCTGTTCCTTTTGCTACTCTGGTGTATTGTGGACATTTTTAATTATAGGCCACCGCACTTTGTCTTTTAAACCATTCTGTTTTATTGTTTTTTATTTCGTCTATGGGAGAAAGCGAACGCCTCTTTGTAGCAACAATTCTCTTTATAGCTTCGTCCTTTTGAATATGTTTTCGTTATATGGTAATACCGTTTCTATTTTCTATCTTTATGCATTTGCCTACCCACTCTGGCGTGATTAATATCTGTCTTTTTCCTTTTTCTTGCTTTTTAATCTTATCTCGAAGTTTTCGCTGTCGAAGATGTTTTAAGGTAACTGGGTCTGGAAGATCGGATTATTTCAGGTAGGGTGGAAATGAGGACGAAGCCAGGGGAAGCCTCTGGAGCAAACACTATAGTCACTGAAAGATCCTTGACATTTGCTTATCTAGCTACATTTTTTATTCAAACATTTTTGCTTTTGTTAAACTGTGTTTTTCCTCTCTTCGCCAGCCGTCGTGGCTTCCAATTAGAGGAGCTACCTACTGAGGGAGGCTGGATTGCTTTGGCTTCGACGGCTATGGCTCTGTCAGTCGTATAAGGCGTTAATCAGCGAAACACGGGCGACAAAGGGGAAGGAGAGAGGCCGTGGCTAGGAATGGTTCCACAGACTCTGTTTTTATCACACGACTCAATAATGACAGTCTGTCAGACATACAACTCGGGGATAGCGCGTTGACGTTAAAAGGTGAGTGTACTCTAGTCCTGTGTAATTTGCTGTTTTTTAACATCAGCGGATAATACGCTTTTACGCCTGCTCAAATTTTTTTTGAAATTCCACGAATTAATTGGGAACAGTGGCCATGAAATTTTTTAACAAAATCGAGTTCTGGTATACTATTTATATATTCCATAAGCCAATGTGTGACCGAAAACTGTATTGTACCGCCTTTGTGGATTTAAACCAATTTGCGTCGTATTATTGAACGTATGTATACCGGTTATTTATGAACATTGGGTTTATTGCATAGTTAATTTAATACAACCGTCCCTATCCCTTACGATTATTATTGTCGTTGCTCAAAATATAACCCCCCAAAGCAAAAAATCTGGCAGCGAAAATGATTCTGACTTTCAACGCCCGCGGTTCCGTTTTGACACAAATTAGATTGTTACATAACTTCAGTGATTGAAATGGGATTTTGGAAATAGCAATGTCCCGAGGGTTTGTTCTCTATACAGTTTCTGGGGATAAAAAGGCCATCACCGGTTTTATTCTTCCATCAGAGTTATACTTATAGAGAAGGTTATCAGCCTTACTTCGAATGATATAGGATGTTTGTCTGTATGAAGTGTATTGTATATTCACGAAACGCTGTCACTGAGAGCTGTCATTACTGTTATCTTGCCAGCCGAGTCTCAATGTAGCTGGCGGTATACATTTTCCCTCGTCTAGTTTATTGTGTAACGTTATAAGGTTTAATGAAATTGATTAAAGCTTAATCACTGTTTAAGGTGTTATAACAAAATGCTGTATGTTTGCGTAATGAATATAACGAATAACCAGTCAAAAGGTCAAGGGTTGAATAATTCCTTATCAATAGAAGATTAATTTTCCCATACAAATTCACGTGACTGTAGTACTGACTAACCAATTACTTTGAAGAATAAATGAAGTAAGAGTAAAACCCCAGGGTGAGGCTCCGTGTTATGCATTTCTGGTTAAATCTATATGCTGTACAGTTCATCGCGGTCATATTCTCAGGGCGTCAATAATGTATTTGGATGAGTAATGTTGAATAACGATGCACTTAGAATTGGAAAGAGACCATTTCTAAACTTTTCAAAATTAGCTGACGATCACATTGTCTTGCTCCACACCGGCTGGAGTCTGTTTGTATTGTTTTTGGGTTGTTGTTTTTATCCCACCATCATATGATGGTGGGCTTTTCTGATCACTCTCATCCGTGGTCCGTCTGTCCGTCCGTCCGTACGTACGTCCGTTAGTCCGTCCGTCCGTCCGTAAACAATTTCTTGTTATCGCCAATGTTCAGAAACTATGGTTCGGACCAGATTCATATTTCACAAACTGGTTCCCCATAAGGTCTAGTTGTGCACCTGACCTTT
>JAVFBX010248351.1:0-10133 GCA_034783855.1 Mopalia kennerleyi | reverse complement strand
ATGTTTTCAGCTGACATCCGGTTTTTAAAAATCCAATTTTTAGTACCAGGTTGATATGTACAAGCGGTTGCTTGTTGTTGTTGTTTCGCTTTGGGACGGAGCCCTCACTTTCGGCTTTATACGAAAGCATCCACCAGTGCAGGCAATATGGGACATCCACGACTAGATGATATAACTACCGTATTTTCGAACAATGGCATTAGTTCCGCTTTTTAAATCAACTAATTAACGGCTATGCTAAGTGATTGTAAGTGCAATACAGAAGGGTTTCTTTGAAAATATGCAGTAAAAAGAATAAGTTTAGGTCGAAAAACAGTTGTCTTTCTCTTTAAGGGCGAAGTGTTAAATCGTGACCAATGAACACCTATAATGTATTCAATAAAAACACCGTATACTTACGAAAAGACGTAATTGATAGATATAACGTCGCTTTCAGACAGGGTTTAGAAATCTTGCATGTGGTCATTTTATAGAAAGCTATAGATTGTTTGTTTCTTTGTTTCTTTGTTTGATTGGGGTTAAACGTCGTACTCAAGGGTGTTTCACTTATATGACAACGGCTTGTCCACTTGACACTATTCTTTTCCTAATTACAAAGGTAAACCGAGAAGAAACCTCGAGAACTATCGGTATCCTAATTCATTTCGCCCGTGGCCTTGTTCAAGTGGTTATTATGTGTGCTTGCTAAGCATACTGCAATGTGCCGTTGACGGAATCGAGTGCGTCTGTCGATCATCAGTTTTACATGTGAGTCACATGATGTGACTCTGGTAATCGGAGTGGTATTTTTTTAGCAGGCTTCCTGCCGGTTTTCTACCGTAACTAGGCAAGGAACAGCGTACAGTGGACAATCCGTCGTCATTTAAGTGAATTGTTCTTGAGTACTTGAGTATGATGTTACGCGCCAATTAAACTAGCCTAAAAAACTCTAATTAATTTTCTTTTCTTCCGATAGGTTTTCCTGCGATTTGGACCAGGACGACTATGTTAGTCACATTTCCTTATTTACATGGATTACTTTGGGCGACGGGGCCTTTATTGGGATGGGGGAAGTATTTCTACTCCCCGTACGGCACCTCGTGTAGTTTATTTTGGCATCTAAACTACTTGCCCTTTTTAACATTGGCCTGTTTGTTTTGTCTCGCCATTCCAGTGATAGTGATGGTGTTTAGCTATTGCAAAATTGTTCGTCGAAAAAAATTATCGGACCGCTCAATGGCGAAATGTTCATCAACAGTTCGAAGAAGATCAAATTTAACACTGGTAAGTCTATCCCTCTTTTAAATGCTTATTTGGTTTATCCAAATATTGTTCTGAGCAAAATCGACAACAATGCGTTGAATAATTGCGTGATGACCAAAATCATATTTGTTTAATTTGATTTTTACAGCATTGTTTCACTATATGGTTACGAAATCTGCTTGTGGTATATCAGGGACCACTTTCACAAAATGCCGTTCTGCAAAAATATAACGTACGATACAATTCCGTCATGTTAAACTATAGGCGTAAACATATCGTACAAGAATTTATTGTCGTACAAGATATTGCGGAAGAGGTTCCAGTTGTCTGACAAAAGCAGCCCGTGTGCACTGTGTGCGCTTATCATACAGACGGATTCCTTATTGCATTGGAGCTTTGGCAGTTTGCCAGAGACCTTAACATTTAATTTTATTATCACCTCACCTCCGTCCATAGCTTATCCCCAGTGTAAATATGTTTTTTTTTATCTCTTTGAGGCTTCGCCATTAAAATATCCACGCGTGATAGCCAGGATTTTCCAATGAGATAATAACGAGGCTACAATTCTAATGATGGTTTCTTCAAGGGCATTTCACAGATATGACGACGTATTGTCCAATTCACCTCGTTTCTTGGTTGAATACGGTTTAAACAGAGAGGAAACCGCGTAAAACCCACCACCTCGAATGTCGGAGTAACATCGAGTGACTCACTCCTATGCCCGATGGTCGACAGGCGAACTCAAACTCGTGGAAGGTACATCGAAGTAGAGTTACCAAACAGACGCGTTAACCCACCGAACCATGGTCACGGGGCAAAACCAAGTGCAATAGTGGCAGATATACCCTGTGGCGTGTGACTTACCCGACAATTTTCAATAAACTATCACCACGAACAATGGAAACGCTTACGCTACAATGGCTTGCCCTAACGGTATAGTTTATATATTTCGCTGAATGCCCAGTTAGAACATTTCCCAAATTGACCTAAAATCTACTGAAAAGATATTGCGGAATGTTGGTTTTGATATCTTATATATAATGCAGATTGACGAACGTATAGAAATACAATGTCGTAAGCTGTATTTTAATCGTCTATTTATATGCATAGGTCATTATCTCTATCCCGTGAACAGCAGGTGGTCACTGAAAACTGATTCTTGTATTGAAACTCCATGCAGAATCACATTCGAATCAAGTCATATATATATATATATTTATAAAATATATTCTTTCACTAAAATAAATACCTAATGGTGATCTTTTATGACTGACCATTAAAAGTTACATCTTATAGTAACTATGTAGAAAGCGTATATGTTTCTATCCAATTCAATTCGACCAACGGACTTTTACAAATGCAATGTTATTAACCAATGTGATTCATCTCAGTTGAATTGCTACCAGACCAGTACGAGAAGATGCCACTGTAGTGATTTGTGTATGTCGTATCAAGTCAGCAGTATATTACAAATATGTCGCCGTTTCTGGTAATTTCAAAACTGATTTTCACTCTTTATTGTTTTCAGAGAACGTTATCTATGTGCCTTGCCTTTGTGTTGGCTTGGACCCCCTATGCAATAATGGGTCTTTTGATGATGGTAATACCTGTATCCTATTTTCCTATGCCAGTGCTGGTGTTTCCATCTATGTTTGCCAAAGCATCAATTACAACAAATCCCATTCTACAGGCTGTGATGAGTACGTCATTCCGAAAGGAGGCGAAACATTTGTGTGATTGTGTAAAGAAACTAGTAGGCTTGAGAAGGAATAGCGCCTCTAATGTGTCATCTAATAACACAAGCACCCCGTCTTTCAAATCGAAATTAAAAGGTGTTATGACACGCGTGATTTACACTGACAATTCGGGTGGATTTACCGAGGGATCTACTAGCATGTAACGCATATCAACCGACTGGAATTGATTTAACTGATGAATCGGTGATGAACAAGTAAATGTCCCGTGTTGCTCAGTGGATACACGATCAGTGATTAACAAGTACATTTCCCATGTTGCTCAGTTGATACACGATCAGTGATTAACAAGTACATTTCCCATGTTGCTCAGTGGATACACGATCAGTGATTAACAAGTACATTTCCCATGTTGCTCATTTGATTACTCTTCTATAATGTTGGTAAACGTCCAGTATAAATAAAGTCATTTAAACTGATTTTAGGTCACTACTCGATTACATTCCAACGTTCCGGCTTAATTGTCTGTGACGTCAATGGTCGATTTAGTTACATTCGACCGTGATCCATCTCCCTGTGAAACATTCGATAAGATTTACTTCCGTCGCTCTTGCTACTGATACTGTTGCCTAAACGTCTGCTATAAACTGTTGAAGTAAACGTTGTCAATTCTTGACTGTGATTCCGTTATCATATTTGCATATAACATTTTTTCAGATTAGTGTCTCCCGGAGAGTCTCGCAAGCTGAACATTTACTCCTGATGCATTTCAGTGGCGTTCAGTGTATTTTCCAATATAAAACAGTTATTAACCTTTGTCCTTGTTGATAAGTATAATTCCTTGGAGTTCTTTATTTTACACATATTCATTTGTCGCTATGTTGAGAGCTAACGCAATCACCCCCACTATAATGTCGATGGGTCACTTAAATTGACCAATCACAGAGCTGCTTCCTAATTTTGGTTTGTAAAAGCCGAACATTTCCGCCGACTTACCGAAGTTTCTCGACTGCGTATTTTTACATGATCAACGGATACATGCACGCACAATCAACAATCAACGGCTTACAACATTAACACAGATGAAAATCGGACAACTCCTGCTTGTTTTGGCTGAATTCGTTGTTTACTACGGCCCCGTGTTATCTGTGTTTTTATTGGACAACTGAAACTGTGACCTGTCGTGAACCCCAGTGATTGCCTAAGATCTCAATATAGCGACAAACAAAACCCGGGGAGCATTTATGAGATCTGATTTTAATTAGATTGAGCATTCGAGAGTACTGTCATGAGTCGTAAACACGATTTCACAAGCTGTAAATTCCGTTCGAGTGCTACTACCAGTAGAAAACCCCACTCGTCACCACTGTGCGTATCGAGTGAATCGAGTTTGTTGTCGTGACTAGTTGTGGTGATTATGACTGTCCCTAACGTAGCACTGGCCTTAGGCGCTAAGATAATGGGGGAAATGGTTATATTTCGGCTATCCGCTCCACGGCCGTCACATGGTGTAGTTACAAGGAGAATCAGACAATGGTGTCGACCGTATCGCAGCGAGTCAGAGATGTGCCAGTGTGATGTACACATGAATATATAAGTTGGGTTTGTTGTTAATAAACGTTTTAGTGCCATGCTATGAATGTTATTCTTCCTGAAGTTGCTATTATGTCTCCGTTGAAACTATGGAATTGAAGGCTCCGTCAACAACCATGATCACATCAGAACTGCTAACAAAGCATAGTCGTTTTTGACAAGCCCCTGCACATAATTCTACATTATAGTAATAATAATGGTGATAGCATCGTCTACAGGGATTAACGGATAACATAACATCAAAGAGTAAAATGGATTGAGGCGATGTAACTCTTATAAACGGCAATGTTATTATGCTTCCATAAACGTGATGTGTTGCATAACAATATAAATGCTATATCTCTAATAACGGGTAAAGCGAATATCTATAAGCCAATGCAGTCTTCTGCGTCAATTCATCTCCGCTAATAAAGGGTTTTATTTTGAGACAAACACAATAAGTACTGGCTTGTCTCGAAACATTACCCACGGCTATGAAACCCGATGATGTCGATACTCTTTGAAAGGTATATATGCAAACCTCCTATACGTCAGACTTTCCCATATAACGACTCGTGATTGTAGACGATACTTCTTAGTACTTTTTGTATTAGAACTAAAAACAAATCAACAGTAGTTTCTAAAAGAAACCAGCGCAAGCAGTCATGCAATGTGAAATTAACTGGTTTTGGGGAAAATAAATATTACTGGTTTATTTCAGGTAGTATCATGTCACCAGATAAAGAATATAAACATAAGTATAACAAATTTACGCCGGTGTTTAAAATAACTGTTCATGATGTTTTGAAGGGAAATACAACTGGTTTTCGACCTTCAATCATATGTATTGCCCTTGCAATCGAATAAGCATAAACGTTAATTAGTTAATTCAAACAGCGGAACAGACGTCATTGTTCCAAAACAGGGTAGTTATATCATCTAGTAGTGGCTGTCGTCTATTGCCTGCACTGGTGGATGCTTTCATATAAAGCCGCAAGTGAGGGTTCCGTCCCCATACGAAACAACAACAACAAACAACCAATTGTTCATATCAACCTGGCACTAAAAGCCGGATTTTTTAAAACCGCATGTCAGCTGAAAACATACTAAAGATGTGTATTACTCAAAGAGCTACTTTGATATGTAAAACAGATTAACATATTGCGCTTGGATGACCAAGCTTGTGCATACGCCGTGTTGTTATAGATGACTTCGACTGCATCCATAAGCAAACGGACACGTTGGTGCCCAACCGTGTTTTTGAATTACCATATTAGTTTGAATTACCATATTAGGTCCCCACGTTTACAGAGGTGGGCATTGATTTTGTCAGCTTGTCAGTATAGCATTGTATACCGGAGATCAAAAGATCACAGTAATGCGGACGCATGATCGAGATGTCCCTTAGGTGATTCCCCTGAAGGGAAAGAAGCGATTATTTTTCTACTTTACTTACCCGGAAGACTTATTTGTGACAACGAAAGATATCTGTGAAGCTTCCCGGAAGGATCCTGTGTTATCGCGTGTGTTAGATTATACCCTGAATGGATGTCCAAATGAAGCCCTATGGATCCCAAGCTGAAACCTTTTGAAATTAGAAATCATGAACTGTCCGCAGAACAGGGTTGTGGGTTGTGAGGACTGTGTGAGGGTTGTTGCTCCACCCCAGTATCGAGAGAGACTTACATGAATTACACCCAGGTATGAATAAAACGAGGTCGTTGGCTAGATGTTATCTTTGGTGCTCAGGACTTGATGAAGACATAGAGTCGAGAGTGAGAAATTGCCACATTTCTTTGACAGTGCGTAAAACACCCCGAGTCGCACTGTAACATCCATGGCGATCGCCCCGACGTGTTTGACATTGACTACACACTGACTATGCCGAGTATCTAAAACAGAACCGTTTGGTAGTTATTGACACTCATTCCACATGGCAGGAATGGTTCGTCAACTATAAAGACCATAAGATACATTAAGAAAATTATTATTATCATTCGGTCTTCCAGAAGACTTAGTCTCGGACAATGGTCAGCAATTTAGTGCAGAGTTTAAGAAATGTACTGAAAATAATGGTATAAGGCACATATTGACCCCGCCTTATCACACTGCTTCAAATGGAGTCGAATGAAAAAGAATTTCACAAACGTGGAAAAGAATTTCACATATGTGGAAAAGAATTTCACATATGTGAAAAAGAATTCAACATATGTAGAATAAAGGTAGAAGCGATAAAATGGCTAGCCATAGTGACCAACTTGTCTTGATTTTCGTGAACGAAACATTCTATCTAAAAGATTTGTGCAAATTCAATTTGATTTCAAAGCAGATATCTCTTTCGTCGGTTCCGTCTTTCTTTCTTACACGCTGGCGGCTAATGACAATTCATTTAATTGCACAGTTACCAGTTATCTCCAGTTGGTAGCTCTGTCTGCTTGCCTTCTTATACGGGTAGTGTGTGTAACCTGTACGCGTTTTTACAATTGACGTAAATTGTCGAAGTACTATAAAGGACTCAAGGACAAAGCTACACAATAAGAATGTTCACCAACTGGGCATACTGAGCAAATTAGGCACTTACACTAGTAGGAGATTGGTCATGCGGTATAATCTGTTTATGCTGGTTTAAAGCTATAAGAATAGAGTCTGCACCATTCTTATTCCAAAAGTCTTATTCCGAGCAACTCTGCATTACAACCCTCGACGAATCGAGCGCATATAACCAAACGCTGCTATCGAGCGATTGATTGGCTGCGTGGGGACTTCTACGGAACCAATCAGGTGTTGTGTTACGAGAAGACTAGTAAAAATGACAGCGATAGTCAACGATGAAAGTTGGTAAAGTGTTATCAAAAAGGATATGTTTGGGCCCGGGGTATTCAACCAACTCAATGAGAGTATTGTATATGTACCTACCCCTATACAGACACCAAATCTCCGTATATACGCCAATAGTGTAAAAAGTTAAACAAATTGTCAAAACTTGATTATAACATGCAACATATGTTATCAGCTCTTTAACTCAAAACGTTTTATCTCATTTAATCCTGTAGCTGTAAGCCTGTAATTCTATTTATATGCGACCCATCCGCCAAGGGTTGTAATGCAGTGGAGCTGGGAATAAAACTCTTGGCTATAGAGAAGATGTTACAACATATGATCCTTGGTTTCCCCTAATATCCATTATTCCTCTTCATACACAACTGCTACATCCAATAGCTTTTTTTTTTACATGGATAACTATCTATCCCTCGCATCTGCATCACCACCGGTTATACTATACGCCTACACATTTCCACTGTTTGCATGTGTACATAATTAGTTTGTTTGTTAATTTTCTACTATGACTGGCATTAACAGCTAAAAGTTATTATTCTATTTTATGCTAAGGTTTTAATATAGAAAAGGAGGCCATTGCATTATTTATTATATATATATTCAAAAAAATTACTATCAAAATTTGTGTTTTGAGTGTAAGGACAGTTTTCATACTCGCGTTACACCGACATTGGCAAGCCGTTTTATCACTTCTACCATTATTCTACATAATGTTGAATGTGAAATTCTTTCCGCATATGAAAAAAATAAAAATAAAAAATAAAAATCACATATGTAAAATAAAGAATTTCACACGTCTGGGAAAGAATTGAGTTTCACATATGTGGAAAAGAATTTAACATGTGTAGAATAAAGGTAGAAGTAATAAAACGGCTTGCCATAACGGCTTGCCATAACGGCCTGGTAAGTGGATTGGTAACTCATGTACGGCATATTGTTTCTCTCATTATTTCACGATTAGTTTTTGTAAATTTACAGACGATACTGTTCTAAAAGAATAATAATAGTACTAATAGTTTTATTTCAGAAACAAAGTTCCATAAATAGTTAATACTGATGTACATACAATGTAGATTCCAATCAGATTTAAAGTGCTATAACACCGTGTATAGCAAGCTTTGCCACCATATCTCAAGGGCGGAGTTTAACAGTTTAACATCACTATTCGGGAGTGTACTAACGAGCAAATTTTTTGAGTTTATTAGCCTTTTTCTTAAATCTTAAACATTTTTTTGGCAAAAGTTCCTCAAAAGACAAATTGCCATTTATGTCAAATATAAGGTTTGCACTACAATCGTACCTGAAATGCAAAAGCCATCTAAATGATTTGTTGTACATAACTCGCATACTACCATAAAATTCTTTGTAAATGTGAACCACAAATGGGAGCAGTAAATACTCGCACAGTAGGCACGGAACAGAGCTTTCTTTACTGAATCAGTGCATCCCTGAAAGTTTCTTATTTTGACATTTGCCCTAACACACAACGTCCTTTTCTGGTATGCAATATCTACATTATCCCTGAAGTCACTAGATATGCTGTGTCCGAATAATTGCCTTGCGATTATTGTGTGAACATTTATAGTAGTCAACGATGTTGTATGGGAAGTCCATCATATGTGAGTAATACCAAGCCACTTACCCAATTGGCTCAAACTCGGTTATGAAAGCTATCAACGCACTTCGGACACCATTTTTCATACACTTTTAGAAATAATAGGTCTTTGCGGGTTCTTTAGAAAAAAGGATGATTCTATTTGGAACCATTACGACAAAAACGGTTCTTTGATATAAGAAGAAAGGGAGAAATACTGTGAACAGTTGCTCTGATGGATCCATACAGCACCATAAACATAAAGGGTTCCACCAGAGCCATGACTGAAGAATTTTGAAGGGTTCCATTGGAGCCATATTTTACTAATATTTAATTAGAGGCTATCAGGCTATTACTTACAGGCTATCGGGCTATTAATTACAGGCTATCGGGCTATTAATTACAGGCTATCGGGCTATTACTTACAGGCTATCGGGCTATTAATTACAGGTTATCGGGTTATTACTTAAAGGCTATCGGGCTATTAATTACAGGCTATCAGGCTATTACTTACAGGCTATCGGGCTATTAATTACAGGCTATCAGGCTATTACTTACAGGCTATCGGGCTATTAATTACAGGCTATCGGGTTATTAATTACAGGCTATCGGGCTATTAATTACAAGCTATCTTTTCAGGCTAGCGTTGTGTTATTTTATTTAAACTATCTGAGTCAAGTTTTTATACAGACATAATCATTGGTTAATCTCTATATCTCTGAAATACTACTTGGTAGGCTGATTTATTCCTAGCCCAAGCCGAATATCTTCTTAGCTACATTTTTATACACCATATTAATGGTCATTACCTTCTCTCTAGATGTCTCTAGGTTACCCATAACACAACTCGAGATTAAATAGAAAGACCACTGATTCTCATCCTGAATAGTCCTAAATCATGTTAAATAGTTATCTAGTCGTGGCCGTTTCCCTATTGCATACAATGGTGGATGCTTTCACAAAAACCCGAAAGTGAGGGTTCCGTCCCCAAGCGAAACAACAACAATCTTTGAATCATTAGCTCATTATATTGAATGTAGACGTCCCGGTACTGTTTTACTTGTTTCTTGGTTCCCTCCCCGTCTATCAATTCTTTTCCGTTTCAGTCTTCTTTCAGAACCATCTTGTCACTCTTCTCCTCCTAGAATAAGACCCCTGTCTCCTCCCCGTACATCTCCACCTTTTCCTAAGGC
>JAVFBX010248340.1:0-10133 GCA_034783855.1 Mopalia kennerleyi | reverse complement strand
GTGTGGCAACGAATTCAGTGGATTATACCGTCGATAGACAACGGAAGAAGGTAAGATTTGCCCAACAGACTCAATACATTACAGCCGCATGGGGACAGCTTTTTCCCGTTCGAAAACACCTGCTTTATCATGTTTTTTCGACGTGAATAGGCTGATCTTAGGGTCGTTAAAAGCTGGCCTGTCTAGTCTATACCCAGCTAAGCTGTGAGCTGTTGCTCTTCCTGCGCTTGTAGCATGCAGTTTCACTGTTCATTCGGACAATTGAGAAGTACATGTAGTCTAATTCTTGTCATTCTCCGCATACAGAAAATATCAATAGAATGACTTGATATTGCTCAGTCTTTGTTAATTATGTAAAGGTTGGTTTCCTTCAGCATTGATAAAATAACACTATTCAAACTCTAAAAACAATGATGAATAAAGTTGTAGAGTTCACCTTGGCTTTATTGGAGTCTATTGCAGTCTACACTGTGTATATTGTAGTATATCTTGTACACATACTTTACCCTGAATACACAAATATGTGGAACATGTTGAATACTATGGTACACAAGAGTAATATACTATAATATATAAAGCTTCACAATTCTGAAGAAACAGAAACCAAAATAACAGGACAGGGTAAAATAAATACACAGGGTAATGTAGTGGGTTTTTCTTTTAAATAAGAATATATAAAAAATGACCAGAAAGTGCTTGTAAATTTGTTTTTCTTACAGATAAATTTTCAGCATAGACAGGTCTGCCTCATGTGAGAAATGAGGGAATCCCACTCCAAATTACTGATCTGTACCAAAACATCCCATTTAATTTGAAATTTTTGCCAGATTCTTATTTACATACACTGAAATTTGTGCATGGATTTCATCATTGTAAAAACATGAAGTTAGAGTTTCAAGTGAAACAAGTGAAGTCACTAGAAGGATATAATATATTCGTTAAACTACAAACAAAAAAAGCAATCTTCAATATTAAGCAAACAAGCTAAACTTGTGGCTAATACAAAGTTTAAGGTTATATAAGCAGGAGTGATTTGAAGTTTAATACAAATTTAGTTGTAGTATTTTTAATTTCCAGCAGATTGCCTTGGGCTATTCCTCTACACACTCACATGTATGAGATTTAATTAAAATGAAACTAATATAAGCTATCATGTACCATCAATGATGAAAAAAATCCAAATTGTTAAAACGATTACCAAGAGGTTAAGAGGTAGATAAATGCCGAGGAATAAAAACAAGTATGACCCATTTATCATACTCTTCTAAGATGTAGTTAAATAAGTGAAGATTTATGTATCTGTCACTGTCACTGGCAACAAAGACAAAAATAATTCATCTATTCTTCTGATTGTCCCGTTTTGTCTTTGTTTGTACATCTTCTGAATGTCCTATCCTATTTTTAGTTTGTACATCTTCTGATTGTCCTGTCTTTGTTTGTACATCTTCTGATATTCTTGTCTTGTTTTTGTTTGTACATCTTCTGATTGTCTTGTCTTGTCTTTGTTTGTACATCTTCTGATTGCCCTGTCTTGCCTGTGTTTTTACATCTTCTGGTTGTGCTGTCTTGTCTTTGTTTGTACATCTTCTGATTGTCCTGTTTTGTCTTTGTTTGTACATCTTCTGATTGTCTTGTCTTGTCTTTGTTTGTACATCTTCTGATTGCCCTGTCTTGCCTGTGTTTGTACATCTTCTGGTTGTCCTGTCTTCTCTTTGTTTGTACATCTTCTGATTGTCTTGTCTTGTCTTTGTTTGTACATCTTCTGATTGCCCTGTCTTGTCTATGTTTTTACATCTTCTGGTTGTCCTGTCTTCTCTTTGTTTGTACATCTTCTGATTGTCTTGTCTTGTACATATTCCGATTGTCTTGTCTTTGTTTGTACATCTTGTGATTGTCATGTCTTGCCTTTGTTTGTACATCTTCTGGTTGTCTTGTCTGGTCTGTTTATTGCCAGTATAGTCAAAGGTGATTGATTTCACCTGGATCATCCTATTCACACCATCAAATAAGTATGGCATTAAACTTCGATCAAAGAAACTAATTCTGGACGGCCACACTGTCATATGGGTGGAAAAAACTTTAAACACACCGCAAAACACTAATCAATCACTCAATCAATTTTTGGGCAGTAAGAGGGAGCTTCCTGTTGCCCTGGCGCACTCACCGCTAACGGGCAACACATAGCCCATCTGTTAGACTTTATTTTTCGTCTTGTTATTAACTTATTGTGATGCTTTTCTTTGTTGCTATTGACATCGATCATTGATTCCCTCCTTCATTGTGCTGTCACACAGACACATAAGTGAAATAACCTATAGTTTCTGCTGCTTAATAGGTCAATGGTGCTTTCATAAACCAATTTTGCTGGCACGTTCTTAAGCCGTAAGTACTATGTAAAATTACAGTTAAACAAAAACAGCTAAACAATGAAAAATACATAACTATTTGTGAATTTTCTTTTGCCAGCTCTGATGATGAAGACAGTCAGTCAGGAGCCTTCCCTCCCTCTCAGGAGCAGGCTGATAAAGAAAGGTTTGCCAGGTATGTGGGCTCATCTGTCAAGCACCTTGTCTTAGTTTTTCACACTATTTATTATTTAGATTTTACAATTATCAAGTTGAACTGTTCCCAATAAGTTTAAATTCTTAAAATGATTTTGTTGGCATAAAATCAGCTAACTTTCTATGTCTTGATTTTGATAAATTCATGTCATCCATAAACCAAAATCTGTTTCTGGGTCAAATTTAAATTATCTTCACACTTGCCCAATTTCTCTGTCAAAAGCACAGGCATTGCTCTCCTTAAAGTAAAGAAAGTTCGTTAATATGCATAATATGGAATAAATGAAAAGTATATCTTTAAAATTAAAAAATATTTGAAGAAAAGCTAATTTGATTAAATAAAAATTTCCCATCATAGGTTGAATATTCATATATTTTCCCCGCATAAAGTTCAGCTACACGTGCTTTGTTAATCTTTTGTCCTCAACTCTTCTGTCAGAAAGAAAAAGGTAAAATGCTGACATTGAGCATTTAGTACAGTACTGTACATTTACAAATTTCCATGCAGTTATTTTAAATATTTAATACTGTTATATATTTTAAAACGGAGAAACTTTTTAAAAATATGCTGTTTAATATGTAATTCAATCTGAGACCATTTTTTCTCTCTTTTTATTTTTATACTAACCTGCCTTGAAAACCTCTCCAAATCATAGATACTCAAGGTAGAAACATTTACTTATTTCTTTCTGTAGAATTTTTATACTAGAACTATTATTATTTTTCTAACATAAGGAATCCCTTTCCCTTTCATTATTTATTGATTAATTTTTAATTCTATAAATTAAACATTCTGTGGTTTGGTCGTTTGCTGGATGCTCTGTGACATAAATGGAAGTTATGATATATTGTGAATGGGTTGCGATGTCCCGATTGTCCTGGGACTGGTCGTTCAAGGCTCTGTTAAACTAACAGTCAGTTAGATGATGATTTGCCACTAATAATGTGATGTCTGGCCATAATCAAAGTTAAGCATTGTGTAATGTCATCTAACAGTCTGTTTACTTAAAAGAGCTTTGAGCAACTGGTCTCTGGTGAATAGAGCTATGAGTGAGCTAAGAGGCATTAGGATCCTGGGCTGGGCCGCCCGTCAAGGGCTGAGGCAGACACCCGTCCAAATGGACAACCTGAACTGAACAATTGCCTCATTTGGATGCCCTGTTTTAAGAAACTTTAACATGCAGGAGATAGGAAAACTGTCAAGAGTGGACACCCAGTTATTTGAAAAGTGAAGCAAAATTACCATTTTGGACACCATACTTTTGATTTCTGGCTAAGCCCCTGCTGACTCTCCATCGCAGTGGTCAAGTGGTTAGCGTGTTGGACCGCCGACCATGCATCAATGTACTGCTCACAGGGATGAGACCCGCAGTCATTTTCCTGTATACATGTTTATATATTGGGTTACTCTGGCAGTCCGGTTTCCCCACTGTATTCCACTATATTTAGCACAGGGAGAGCTACAAGTGAAAATCTATCATATAAGTGAAGTACCCTTAAATAAATTTCAATCATACAAAAAAAAAAAAGGTTGCCTTGGTTGCTGAACATGGCATGGCATTGCCAGTGTGTTATAAGTGTGGTTATGTTGGACCAATGGGCAGGCTTGCCATCATATGAGTGAAACAGCCTAAAGTATGGCACCACTGAAGCCTACAAATAAACATTGTTAACATGTCATTATGGATTTCTAACAACTAAAACTTCATCCGTAATGCATATAACTGTATAACAGAGCTTCCCAATGATGTGTGAATTAACAGTTAAACCATCCTCTTTCTCACTTTATATTAAACAATCTTGTGTTTGAATTATGTCTATAGCATACTTGTCAAGTTGATAAAAAAAGTCTCTACCTAGTTTCCAATTTTGAGAAAAGTCTTCTTTTCAGGAACAGTTTGAATGTTGTTGTTTTTTCTTAATTGATGTTTTAATTTTGGTTGGAGAAGATTTATGTATTAAATCCATGGTTTTTGTTTACTTCTGATCACTGTAGGTTTTTTCTTTGGAGCCTGTGAGCTTGTCTCCAATAGTTATTGAGCCAAATCTAGTATTTTTGATACAACTAATAGCGTCAGTTTATATACATCCAAAAGTGTCGGAAAACCAAATGTGGTTCCCTCCACAACTTTAACTGACCAAGAAATATGGGTTGTATATACATTTCTAAATGTAAAATTACATGTATTACAACCCAAGGGCATGTCTTGCGAAGTGAGAGTGGCTTACATCTAATCAAATTACCTTGACACTTAACCTGAAAGGCATTATATCATCAGAGCAGTTAAGTTAAACATAAGCTTCAAATGCGCTGTACTCAGGACCCAGGGCTTCATTGAATCTAACTATTAAACGTCAATGTCCTCGGAATTTTGTTTATGTGGCTGCCATGTGACTGACGGCCCCTATTTTGTAACTTTGAAGGGAAAGTCACTGTGAGATAGAGAGGCGTAGAAGGAACAAGATGACCACATATATAAATGAGCTGTGTGATATGGTACCCACGTGTAGTACACTGGCCAGAAAGCCTGATAAACTCACTATCCTTCGAATGGCCGTCTCCCACATGAAGACGCTTCGAGGTAGGTCAGACTTGCACGCTCTCTTAAAATGAGGGCGTGGTTAAGTCACAGAGGGTTGGGGCATCTAGTTATCTTATGAAGGGTGGGGTTAGGTAACCGCATGTACTTGTCAACTGAAGGAAAGTTTGCCAAGAACAAAGCCATCTGAATCTTGCAATTTTGTAACTTTAAAGGGAGAGTCACTGTGAAATCGAGCGACGGCGACGCAACAAGATGGCAGCTAATATTAACGAGCTATGTGACATGGTGCCTGCATGTAGTACCCTAGCCCGCAAACCAGATAAACTGACAATTCTCAGAATGGCCGTCTCTCATATGAAGACATTAAGAGGTGAGTAGATAGATCGTGAAATCTGGTGACGGACTCCCACAAATACCCACAATTCTCTAACCCTTCTTTAAGTACTCTTACTTTTCTATCAGTATCTCAAATTCGGTTTTAACTTTTTTTTTTCAGTAAGATTTGACTTTCAGAAGATTGTTTGATAAAATTTCAAAAGAAATCTGGCTTTAATATTTATAATAGTTTATAATCAGATATGTTGTAAACGTGTTTCATTTTCCTCCGCTGATGGTTGATGTTCAACTGAGTACATGCAGTTCTTAACCCCAGCCTTGGGAACGGGTTTTTTTTTGTGATGATACTACAGTTACCATTCATGTTGTAGTGTGTGCATGCAAATGTAATAATTATGCAAAACTGTTAATTAATCTACTGGTTTTAATTAGCCTGTTATCTTGTCCAAACTTAGTGGATGTTTTGTGTATGGCTAAGTTCTTGTTTATGCTTACAGCTAAAACCTTTAAAATTGCCTATCCAAAATATTTATTTATTTTTATGCTTTTGTAATTTAATAAGGAATAATTATTATGAAATAAAATTTATTGCCAGGCACAAATTGTTTAGATAGGCCTTTGTCTGCCACTGTAGCCAGGTAGAGTTTCTTTACGCTTTCAGCCAAAGATCTAGGGTTCTGGCCCTGGTGGAGGAATGCAAATTATTTATTTACATTCATTAAAATACATTGAAGCCATGTCTCAAAGTTTTTTTTTCTGAAAAAAATGTTTCTGATTATTAATATTCAGTTACTATCCTTGCCTCCTGGGCTACATTATGTTCAATATTTAAAAAAATCTACATGCATGTAGGACTTAGTTCTGTATTTTCTCGTTTAGTAGCATTTAGAAATTGCAAATGTTTTTTATCCTGAAAGACGACACTTCAGTTGCAAATGTCTTTCTTCTTAAGACACTGAGAATATGCTTATTGTCATTTAGTCAGCCTTACATGATTTTGTGAAGTGTTTCTAAAAACATTATGTCTGTTAATTTGTGTTTGAAATACATGTATGTATTGTATTTTTATATGAGCCTATCTGTACTTCAGGTACTGGTAACACAGGTGCAGATGGGTCATACAAACCATCCTTCCTTACTGATCAGGAACTCAAACATCTTATATTAGAGGTAAACTCAACTTCTACACTTGACATTCTCTGCCCTGTACAAATACACACAAACAACATACTGATACTATTACAAGTGAAAACAAGATGCAGTCAACACCTTCAGACTTCCATTACCTGGTTTTAATCCAGTGTTTCCATTTTAGCTGTTACTTCAACATACCTGGGTAAATCCAGATCCAGGTAATCTACATGTTTAGCCTTTATGCACAGACAATACAGTTTTATTGGCAAGTGGTGTTAACTCTATTTATTCCAAAAAGTTAGACTGTTTAATAATATCAAGTGTTAACCCAGTGTTTGGTGACTGATCCATTACCAAATAATCTTGGTTTCACACAATCATCAAAACCACATTTGTTGTTTAGTGCACAGACGGAAATCAATATAACACAATCACTCTTCATTTTCATCATCATGATAAAAAGCTTCATCTAAAAAAAACATTAGCTCAAATATGTGTGTTCAGATGTGACCAATTGAAGAAGATGGTTAATTGCTTGTTTGATTGGAGTTTAACGTCATATTTAAGTGTATTTCACAAGACAACAGATTGTCTATTTCTTACTTTCCCTTACTTCAATACAGTGGATATTAAAAAAGCAAGAGGAAAACATTTAAAACAACCCCCAAGATTGCTGGAGCCGTATCATGTGAATCACTCATATACCTGAGGTTTACAAAGGGACATAATCCTGTAAGCCTAAGTTCAAAGGAGGGTTTGTTATCCACTGAACCAAAGCCGAGAAGTCTGTTAAACAGTTTAATATCTGATCAATGTGTGATTTATGTTTGCAGGCAGCTGACGGGTTTCTATTTGTAGTGCAGTGTGACACAGGTCGGGTTATTTACGTGTCAGACTCTGTTACACCTGTTCTCAACCAATCACAGGTCAGTTTACCTCCCCTTTTTTGTATTTATATCCCCTTTTATATAGTATAAATGACTTACCAATTCAATTATCAACAGTTAAGGCATAGTTTTGTTTTCAGGGCAACATATATATATTTTTGTTAGGGAGGTAACAATGCACCAGTGTATTGAGTTACCTTGGTAGACAATATGATACAATAGTATATAGCTCTGTATTGTGATACTGCATATTTGTGTATTTATATATTTATTTTCCTTTCATATCAGACAACCGTTATACTTTTTAAGGTACATGTTATCACTTTATCTTGAAAATAAAGATATTGACAGATTTAAACCCATGTTGTTGTTGCAGTCTGACTGGTTTGGAAACACACTGTATGATTTGGTTCACCCTGATGACATTGAGAAGGTCAGAGAACAGTTGTCAACTACAGAATCTCAAAACACTGGAAGGATTCTAGATCTCAAAAGTAAATCTTCTTCATGAATATTAAATAAAATTGTTTTCAAGACAACTACAGACGTGACCGCATCAAAAAGCAAATAAGTGCACTTTAGTGCGCTGTAGTGCACTAGGCAGATTGATCTCCAACTGCTCTAGCACGGATTAGTGCACTGTGGTGCACTGTGGTGCACTAGGCCTTGCCTTTTGATGCGGACGCGCCTGTACATGTTAATAATATAATACAAGTGTTACCAAGTACATGTACCTTAGTGCACATGTAGCTAAATACAAGTGTTACATCACACACTACAGAATTACTATATACCACATAAGTGCTACATACCACAGTGTAGCTACATTACACTCAGTAGCTACATACCACAGTGTAGCTACATTACACTCAGAAGCTACATACATACCACAGAGTAGCTACATTACACTCAGAAGCTACATACCACAGAGTAGCTACATTACACTCAGAAGCTACATACCACAGAGTAGCTACATTACACTCAGTAGCTACATACCACAGAGTAGCTACATTACACTCAGTAGCTACATTACACTCAGTAGCTACATTACACTCACTAGCTACATACCACATTTCATCTAAATATGTTACATGTATACAGTAACACACAAAACTGGTTAAATAGTAATGTAAAATAATACACAAAAAAGTGTATCTGGTGTGCTATTATGTGTAAATATTGCCACAAAATCGATGGAAATAATAACAAAAGAACAAGACTATAATTTAACAATAGTTACTATTATCTCTCAAAATAAAAACTTAAGATTGGAGTAACAATATTATTCACTTACAATGAGGTATTATGTTTACCTTTTACTAAAAGGATTGGTACTAGGTTAATGATTTTAGTCAAATACCTAACCCATTTTGGAATTGTATGATACAGTATTTTGACAGGATTTATGTTATAATATGTCACTTCTCTGTTAGGATTTACAATTTTAACATTAGATTCAATAAGCCATGTTTTGTTACATCTTCGCAGAGCCGGATCTAAGTAACCAACATAGCTATTAAATGTCCTTTTACCTTTTCAATGTGCCCAGATCTAATTAAACAAAAACAGCTACCCACTGTCCTACAGGGGTTTTTATAGACCAAAATTTCTCATAAACTCAATTTGATATTGACTAAAACTCAATATTTTAAGCACACCTTCGGCACGCAAAATGAACTAATAATCAATTTTAGTAACTTTTCATCGAAAATCCACTGTTAATTCGTAACTTTATAGCTCGTCAGTGGCTGAAATAAGCCAAAAGTCACTTTCTCAAACAAAACTCAATATCAAATTTAAGAAAAACTCAATTTGCCGTTATTTTTCATACAGGTATTCCCGATGAAAAAGTGTCTATAAAAACCCCTGGAGACATACATCATGCATGTATTGGGAGAAATAACAACAACAACATACGAGATGGACTGGCTTGATCCATACAACCTACAGGACAACCAAACAGCAGTTTCACAAATAAAGTTCAACAAAAGCATTAATAATTTTAGATCTCAAACAAAATTATAACATGTTTTTGTTTCAAAATGTTAAATACATCGCCCAGACATTGACACAGGTTCACATATAACTCTAGCAACAAACATGTACATGCTTCAGACATTATGCCCAACTAAAACATTAAAGAATTTAAGTTTATTCAACTGAACGTAACATCTTCTAAATCTGGGTATTGTTCAACAAAGCAATTGTGGAGAAAATTGATCATAGTTACCATGACCACACCTTATTTACAATACTCGTCACCATGGTAATTACACTCAATTTAATTTACTTTGTTGAACCTGCCCTTGCTGACTAAACCGGTATTAAAAATACATGTACTTGACAACCAACAAAAACAAATAAAATCTGTCAGCAAAGCTAACAGTAATATTAAGTTAGTTTATAGTCAGAACTCAACAGTGACATACCTTTCTCCCCCGCACTGAAGAATAGACTGTACTCATCTGAGGTCTTCAGCTCTAAACCATTGGCAATCATAGCACAGAGATCTGAAGCTCTACTGGTAGATTTCACTTGGTAAAGCTGGAAATGGGAGGGAGAATGAGCAACTATTTGTCAAGATTCAGCCAATTCCAAATACTGTAAAGTACTTAATTTTCGCGTGGAATTAATTTTCGCGGTATTCGCGGTTACACATTTTGCGCGAAAAT
>JAVFBX010248329.1:0-10134 GCA_034783855.1 Mopalia kennerleyi | reverse complement strand
ATTGTTTACGGACGGACGGACCACGGATGAGAGTGATCAGAAAAGCCCACCATCAGATGATGGTGGGCTAAAAATATAGACAACTTAAATGTCACTGTTACTTTAGCTCGTACGCAGAAATACAGATCTGCATTCGACTGTTTCTCAGGGAGAGTAGTATGGTTCCATGTCCGAGTTAATGAAATCTCTTTGGGTCTGAGTACTAGTCCAACGCACGTTCTAAGGTAGGTTTCAGTCCTTAACCAACTGGATAACAGGGATGTTTGCTGACTTTGGCAGTTGTCATAAATTATAAATAAACTTTTTTGTTGGAGTATTTGCACTTTTGTATAGGTCAACCCCTTTTCAGTGACACAGCAGTCAACACACTCAGAGTATGTGTATATATATATTGTTATTTTTCCAAATTATTCCACAGGCTCTAGGATGTCGATTACGACAAATCATCTCATGTTCTAGCTCGACTCCTGGAAACAAGTTTGTAAATAGATCTTAATCTCGCGTCATTATGGGTAATAAGGAAATGTAGATGGTAGAGAAAACATGTGATAAATATGTAGCAAACAGTATATTGGCCATGGGTTTAGAATATATCAAAATACAAAACGGTGCTTTAAAGAAATGTCGGTTAAGAAGAATGAGAATACAAGTTGTCTGATACAGAGGGAGTTACGTCTTAAGCAGGAGATCATTCAGATTTGTGTTTCTCGTGTATGCTATAATGGGTCTTCATGAGAGAGAAGTAGACATTTTAAGTACGACATTTTGATATTCCTGTATAAGGAGTTAAGCAAACCGGGTGATGGGTTGTTCATATTGAAATACAAATGAATTATGCCTTTCTGTGGCCCTTTTTCTGGATCCCAATTGAAACCCAATGAATAGAAAGTTTAAAGTTTTAACGCGATAATCTTTTTTTCCCAACATTACTGTTTGGTTTCCTCCTTAGAAGGAAGGAGTGTTATTTTTTTAAATCGGCATGATTTCAAAATGACGTTCAATCGCAAGAACACCAGGAGAGAAATGTTCATCTATTAAGGATATGAGCTGTAACTTTATAAAACAGATTGTTGGCTCTAATCAGAATCAGATTTTTGGTTTCACCATGAACCTATTGTTTCGGACACAAGTTAGGAGGTGTGCCGCATTTTAGGGATCACATTTTGAAAATGTCTTCCTAAAAATAAGTTAAGAAGCTGATTTTACATCTTAGCGTAACTTATATATATCCAATTGTTTGATGTTTTGGGATTTATACCTACAAAGAAGCCACCAAGTATATCCTCTTGGGACCAAGATCATGAAGGAAACAGAGAATGTCCTTCACAGCTTATGAAAACAGAACAACTTCTTTGAGTGCCATTTTGAGTGGAGCAGAACAAGGCTGGCAGAATTTATACTCTTAGAAACAATGGTTCTTTGAGTGTTCGTTGGAAAAGAGGGTGGTTCTTAATCGAGCCATGGGGACAAAAAACGGTTCTTTAATACAAGAAGACAGGAAAAATACAGAACAGTTGCTTTGTGGGTTCCATATAGAACCAGAGTTGCACTGGAGCCATGAATGAAGCGCCTTTAAGAGTTCCATTTAAGCCACATTTTTCCAAAAGCGTATCAAGAACGCTACAATTCCTGTGAAACCTTAATATTTTGGATTTAATAATTATCTCCGTATGATGAATGAAACGATTAAGTGTATATAGGCGATTGCATTGATCGCAAAAACGGTATGGCCTGTTATTTGCAGTGTCAGCTCCTGTTCCAGTTTTATGGGAGTGTATCCATGTTAAATGGCTGTTGACCGCTTCATATACAACTTTCAGAATTAAGAGGAAGCTGCATATGAATTATACACTATTGAGTTGGTTTCTATTTACAAGTAATAACCTTACTACGACCTAGAGCAAATTACAGATCAAACCATACCGTTTGGGGTTTCTGTTATCGTTCAAGTTGGGACTAGTTAGAGACAATTACAATATCACCAAAAGAGTTCAAATATCTATTAAATACCAGACAGCATTCCTGGCAACTATATGGTGAGATTTCAAACTTTCTCCATCTCCTCTAAATGGAACCATTTATAAGACTAGGCCATGCAGAACCTAGTCCCTGGTTGCTAATCGTCTGAGCTATACAGTGTTTGAAGGGTGGTCGGAATCAACATTATTGTATGTCTGCATGGCCTGTGGATGGCTCATTTCAATTATAATCTTAGACGACAAGTATCTAGGTTTAAGATCTATTAAGATCCCTTATTGCAAAGGACATCACAATTACACAAATCTAAATTATTATGGATTTATTTGGTTATAACATGGTCATATCAACTGACATCCTCAACATATTTTAACATATGTTTCGTTTCCAACTTTCTTTAAACCGCCGTTTAATCTGACAGAAAGAACAGGGGCATATGAGGGTTTTGTGTAGCTAAGTAACCATTAACATGTAACACGCAACATGTTGAAAAGAACAAAGTCTTCCACCGAAACAGAGGTCTATCATTTATGATTTGAATACTGAGTATTGTTGACGATGGACTGGGACACAAGGACTAGGAAACGGCTAATAGGTCATGAATAATAGATTATTGCTGCCTTCCTTGCATTTTTGCAGCTCACTCGACGATAGAAGCGTGATGTCGCCGACGAGTCAGCCATGTTACACACATATTTGTCATGTTATACGAGAAGTTAACGATTGTCTACACAGCATCCTAACCCGGTTGAGTTTCTTTCCATATACTGGCGTTGACACAGTTATTAATCCTTCTTACTGTTGTGTGAAGGTTTAGCAATCCACTGTGTCATTTAAAATGTGTACAAATCCGGGAAACAAAACCCACAGTTATTTCTCGTCTAGACTATTAGTACACTAGTAAAATACAAAAGGAAACGTATATAAATAAATCTATGCCTAGGAAGTCTTGACTGTTCAAGAACTGGAATAATGACTCGATCGATTTGTGGGATCGACTCGTCCCATAAACTGTGATTAAGGAACACCACTATTGTACTTAACCAATTTTATGTCTATTGCCGTTGGCTCAAGTATCGACAAATAATTCAATGGTGTGTACGGTAAACCGGTGAGCCTTGACTTGTGTATCCATTTGGCCAGATTTTGTAAGAAAGTATACAATTTAGAGCTTTATTTCTTCTGTTGAATGTTAGATTGGTCACATGCCTCTTAGGGTTGGTGCTGGTTGTTTTCATACAATTTATTTAGATGATAGGGAGGTTTTCTCTTGGGAGATTAGATATTAGAAAGGAACATCCCGAACCATAGAACGCTTGCCCACCCAAATCAAATAAGCCAAATGAAACAAATTTCCAACTGCTTGTCATCTATGTATGATCTGGAAAGATAAGAAGCGACTGGAAAAGACTTCGAAAAGAAAATTGGAAATAAGCCCTAGAGAGTATGCCATTTCCATGTGACTTAGACAAGTTTATTAAAGAAAGAGCTTTTGCAAAATGATACGATTGGCTGTCAAATGCCAAAGAGTCTTCTTATTCCGGTTGTACTGGGAAAAAATACCATCATACCTGTTCTATATATCTTCAACACAAATAAAATAAACAAAACCCGACTTCTCCCGTTTTGTTTGTATACAATGAACACCGGCTGGCGGTCGTTTAACTGGAAACGTACAATTTATTTTTGAATAATACAGATACGTTAGAGCTTAGGACAAGACATCCAGTGAAAGCAATATGCATCCAGGAAACAGATCACTGCATGTACATGTAAGGGATGTCTAAATTACACTAGTCATCTAATGTTCATCTGCCAATATTTGCTATGGAGTTGATATTTACATCAGTGTGAGTTAATGTCCTACAACATCCCAGGCACCTATATAAAAACACCCTTAATTCATCCCAAACCTAATCAAATCAGCCAGGTATAGAAAATGTCCCTAATGCTTGAGAAAACCTGAGGTTTCCAAATGAAAAGTGAAAATCAGCCCTAGAGACCGAGCTGTAAGAGCTGCCTGGAACGAACGCTTTTGTCAGAAACAGAACTGCTTCTCCACTCTCTTATGCCATACTAGCTGGCTGGTACAAACATCAACCATTCTATCTGGTCAATCGATAGAGGGCCTATCATTTGTACCCGGCCCTCTCATTGGATTTCTCTTCATGTATGAGAGTAGCATCGATTTGTTTGAAGATTAAATGTTAAATGTTAAAACTGCTCTATCGATGCCTCCTACATTTTTTCCAATCGTGGCAATAGTTTGCAACAACGTGGCCAAGCACATTATTCAACAAAACGCACACATTTATCCGTAGAGCAACAATTCGGGGATTTCTGTTTCTGTACACTGTTTGATGAACAATATATTTTAACATTTAACATATTACAACATTTCATTTTTGTTTTACATCCCCGACCACAGACTGTTAAACAATATACGAAAAGAGATATTATATATAAAGTCATAGGGCTGCATACTATGCAAGCATATTACATTATATACCTGTCGAGTCATGACTGGGAATCTGGATCTGTGATCTCTGTGTGACAAATACCTGGATAATTATATATGTACACGGACAGTAACTCTGATTAAACATATAGGCACATCAAATAAATATACTCTTGATCCGTACTAGTGTCGTATCAAAAAGGCCTACCAATCAATCGAACACCATCTCAAATGATTTATTTAATGATTAAACTACCAGCAAGCCCACCCGAAGACACCTCTCCGCACTTCATAACTTATACCCTTAAGCTAAACCTCTTCAACGCTTTATCAGTGATGTACAGCGTATCTTAAGATATGATGAACACCTTAAAGAAAAGGCAGCCCAACTATAACATTCTGTCAACCACCTGACGTAAAATCACAACAAATCACTTCCAAACTCATCCAACCACAACTCAACAGAACCATGCAAAAAACAAATCCGCAAATAATGCAACTCTATCAATGCACCAACCACACATATTCGCTATAAAAGTAACCCATAACTACACCGTTTACACCTAAATAGTTCATTGTTTCAGCTGGTACGAAATGCCCAAAGTGTTTTGAGTATTTGGAAAACTGGGCCAACATTATTAAAGAAAAGAAGAAATTGACAAACAATTATATCCACAATTACAGCAGACATATACCTGTCGGGGAACATCTGCCGAATCATTCCATTACAGACTAAAAGGTTACCGTGACAAAATAATTCTTAGAACAAAAGGTTAGAAGGAGAGGTTCTGGAACAAAAACCAATTCAGCACTTTGACAGCTACATAATGGGCCTAAATAATATAAATGTCACATTGCTATGATCTCTCTGCTAGTTAGACAATACTCAAATAATGTTAATAATGGCGACATCCCACAAAAAGTTTATATATAGGAGTTTTGAAAACGTTTACAATCTTACTCGTAAGGTTTGTCTATTCCAAAACACAATATCTATGCAAAGATGTTTCTGACTTGCTAGCCAAGTCTGGCTCAGAGATCGAGTTGGTACACTGGGTGTATATATTTAAATGCATTAGACTTTAGGTACCCGATGGAACGGAACATCTGAAGACATGTGGTTCAGCAAATAGTGATATATATATAGTCATAAAACACCTATCAGCAAAATATTTCCGAAATAAGGTATACAGCGACGACAGTTATACTTCTCTCAGAGATAAATGCTACATGTGTAACAATAAGGTCAATGTAAAATGGTAACGCGTGGGAACAAATAGTACTTTCATTTTTACGATACAAATATGCGGTAGGATATATTTGACAAATACTGTTGCACGATAAAGGGAACATTTGACAACGTGAAATGTTAAATAAAAATGGTAACAATCCCACGGGCTATAGGTTCCAAGACACCCCTGGCTATTTGAAATTGCAGTGGTGTCCGTACATATGGGACACCCCACTGATAATATGTTATCAATTATAGATAGGCAGAGTCTTCCAGGAGCCGGTGTTGCTCCACACACGATAAGAGAATGTCACCTAGGAGTCAGCCTTCAAGCACACACATGGGCTATTTTTCATTTCAGGAGAGCATATCGGAGTCTTTCACTACGCTGAGTTTCAATAAAGCTAATTACGATGACAATATCGGTCGTGCAGTTTAAGAATAATACACATCGCGCTGTTAGCTGAAGCAACACGCATGCTCATTCAAATGTACCATTCATAACCCATACGTTTTGACTAATATATAGCTGAGCTGTCTTAACCCCATGCACTTCAAATGCTTACATACAGTATGACAAATATAAATGACCTGATTACAGTACGGATGAATGACATCAGACAGGACGTAACTAGAGCCATTAAGTTGTTAATCGTTGGTTAACACAGTCGATGTCGAAACAGAATAACTTTGAACAGGTTTAAAGAATATATTGTCCACAAATCAGGACCTACCTACCGAAACACGTTGTTGCCCAATTGTTGGGTTATGAAGTTGAAATTAGTCATTGTTTAGGTTTGACTCACTCGTGCAAATTTGTCCAATTGTTTCGTTTTTTTAATTTTTAAACAAAATCTGCTTCTGGCAGTGCAAACTTTAAAAAACATGGAAATGTGGAAATGTTTCAACAACCTCAAAAAAGCTTGCAAAGTTTAATGTAATTTAGTCAGCACACATGTTTAGCAATCATATAACATATTGACACAAGTGACGAGAGGTTACACAAAATAAAGCATTTTGTTAAACCTGATTTGTCTTTAGATATTACCTAGATTTAAAAGAATCATTTGGCATGGACATTTATAATGGGTGTGTTGTGTAAGTTAAGGGTGGGTTTGGGGTCTCATTCCACTTCGGGTGTAGCACACTTTACAGTTATGTGTTATGATTGGGTTTCAGAGAAGGCATGCTATTCATGTAAACTCTTGACCCAAATATGTCTCGAATATATGTAAGATCCCATTGAGATATCTCTCACATTTAACCACAGCTATTGTTGATAAATGCAAGACATATATGCCGGCACAGCTGGCTATGGACGTACCTGTATATTGTCGTGGGTATTAACTGTACACGTGTTAATGTTCTACAGAACAATAAACTTTCAATGAGTTTTTTATTGAAAAGTTGACCAGAGTGTAAAATGGTAACTACGCTATTTTCCACCACGAACCATAATACTAGCCATACTTATTACCATTTTGACTACAAACAGCATAGCAAGCCTGCTGTATAGTTGTGATAGACTATACATGTTGTTTATTTTGAGTCCAATGATATTAGAACATCAATCCCTTCACAACAAATAAAACACCACATATTATGTTTAGATATATATGTTGTGTTTTTTACTTTTCGAAATCTTTTGGCTGCATTTTAGTTTCCATCGTAGAAAAAATGTTGTATTGTAATTTGATTTGTCCAGTAGTTATGCCCATTATGTCCGTATACATGATTTTCGCCATATACTTGACGACTGCCTAGGTCTCATGTGTTCTTAACACGGGGACGAGTGTTTAGACAGCAATTTAAACATGAATTACAAACCACAATTAGATTTTGTCTTCTATATGTTATTTCAATGCAGCTAGTCGCCTTGTATTCAATTTAATCCTGATCTCTCTGCAGTTAGAAAGCGTAAGACTCCGGACCTAGCACATTTCAAATTTGTATTTTCCGGAGCACCATCTCGACCTGATTAATGGAGTGTTTGTGTAATGTCCATAATTACATGGAGTCGTAACAAACTGTTCCCTGTGAATTTGACATCACAACGATTTAACACACAGCTGGATTATGCTATTTAAGTGAATTCAATCCGAGGATTGATTACCGTTTTAATGCCTTAAAACAACTGCAGCAGGGTTCTTTAAAGTAAATTCCTCCTTTACAATAAAATAAAAACTTGTTACAGTGACAATCTGGCATGGAGTTGATTACTACGAGGTCTGTTCTTTAACATGCGATTAGTTCATTATCCACCAGTAAATGGCAGCATCGCGATTCAGTCCCGTTTCCAGTTTCCTCTTGACATTTATCAAACCATTTTTTTCATATTTAATTGCAAGTTCTTTGACGGGATATGTAAATAGCAAATAGAAAATAGCATTTGTTGTGAGCCCTTTGACCAATTTAATCGTGCGTAGACTATTACTAAGCTGTCGAGTCCTATGCATATACTTAACATCAATAAACTTATTATATGTTTAATCCCGTTTATAAAGACGGTTAACTGATTGTCTTTGTCTCAAAATGCATCTGCGCCATTCACCGGATACATGTTTAAATCGATTCATTGTCGATTATAGACATTTACCCAGGCTTCTTAGTCCATATCCCCTTAGCGGCAGTATAATTTCACTGAATGTAAACGATTCGATTCAACTTAAATATGCACAAACTCAAAATATAAACTATTAGGGAATTTAGTGACGTGTGGAAATTAACATTTAATGTTACATTGTATAATTAAATTTAATTAAGTTCACTATGATGTAAAACATAGGGCAAACAGATTTGCTACAGCTGTTCAAGTGCCGTCCTTAAAATCATCAGACTTCAATCTGATCTGTAACACTAATTTACTTCGATATGTGAAACATTTTTTATTACGTTTAGCGTTTCAATTTACATCATATCAACTTGTCGGTATATAAAATGAAAGTATAGCACAGCACATTCTGTTAAAGTCGCGAGCAGGGCTATAAACCTCTTTTCGAATCATTTCCAATTAGAACAAAAACACAGAAACTCTATCTAATGATTACAAGTAAATATAATAAATATCGATTTCACAGGATGGAATTAGATTATCTTATTCAATGTGTGACTGGGATTGCGGCGGCTTGAAAGGAAAGTTTTAGTCCTGGGTTGAGTTAATAGATTTGTGTGACAAGAATACAACATCTATTGAATAACTCAAAGGTAACTGGATAAGTCTTAAAACAATTACACATATTATGATGCCAGGAAACACTTGTGACCTGAGGTTTTTTTACCCATAGACATGGCAGAAACAAAACAATAAATATAATGATACCATTTACTTGACGAATTATGTTCTTTTGTTTGTTTTTTTTTTGCATCTTAAGCTTTAAATCCTTTAATAGCGTTGGGTAGCTTTCCTTAAACAAATAACAATGGATTTAGACGACATTTCTGTTGTGTTATAAACTTTTCATCACAGCAAATGGCAATTATGGATATAGCTTTTTCCACAAGGAACATTATTTATGTTCTAGTACAACCAAAGTCCAAGTTCATTTAAAAATCCTATGGAATAATCTTGGCCGAATTTCAACACCGGACGCTTCGTGAAGATAATAAACTAATCAAGGGAAAGAATAACAGTCTCACCTAATATAAATTTAAAAAGTTCAAATATATTTATGTATTTCAGGATGAAATTGCGCAAAAAAATATTTCGGTTAAAAGAATGGCCTCTCGCTTATGACTAAATATGCGTCTGGGGTTTCATATTCAAAAGTAAACATAAAAAAGACATAAAAAGGAATGACACAGGCAATCCTCTTCGGTCTATTGACCATCGTTCGACCTAGTGCGAATCTATACTAGGAAACACATCAAAATCTAATAGATGTATATAAAAACCAGTTAAGCTCGGTGTAATAATAATCCCTGCTATTAAACCAGCTAAGCTTGGTAGGTATAATAATAATCCCTGCTATTAAACCAGTTAAGCTTGGTATAATAATAATTCCTGCTATTAAACCAGTTAAGCTCGGTGTAATAAGAAATCCCTGCTATTAAACCAGTTAAGCTCGGTATAATAATAATCCATGGTATTAAACTAGTTAAGCTCGTTATAATAATAATCCCTGCTATTAAACCGGTTAAGCTCAGTATGGTAATAATCCCTGCTATTAAACCAGTTAATTAAGCGCGGTATAATAATAATCCCTGCTATCAAACCTGCTATTAAACCAGCTAAACTCGGTAGTATATTAATCCCTGCTATTAAACCAGCTAAGCTTGGTATAATAATAATCCCTGTTATTAAACCAGTTAAGCTCGGTATAATAATAATCCCTGTCAATAAACCAGCTTAACTCGGTATAATAATAATCCCTGCTATTAAAACAGTTAAGCTCAGTATAATAATAATCCCTGCTATTAAAACAGTTAAGCTCGGTATTATAATGATCCCTGCTATTAAACCAGTTAAGCT
>JAVFBX010248318.1:0-10134 GCA_034783855.1 Mopalia kennerleyi | reverse complement strand
TTTGTAGAGATCCAATGTGCATAGATTTGTGTTAATGGCCAGTACTTACCAACTCCCTGCGCCTATTGTTGTCAGGATTACTCCAATAACCACTGTGACATCACGTGTGACTTCGGACTCTACGTTCAAGAGGGATGTGATCCTTTTATTCAGCCTACAATCACACCCCGTCCTCGTAAATTGCAATACTTTCAACGAAAAAAACTGCGTAATATGCAAAGAAAGAGATCAATTTGGTTACCCAAATTGTAATTTCATCTGTTGACTAGGCGAAGGCTTGTTCTATGTGTCATTGGTTAACTGATTTTACCTTGAGCATTCAATAAAAGCAACTATGTTGATATTTGACACAGAATGACCCAATGGGATTAACCGGGTGATTTAAACCGGGATATATTACACAGCAAAAAATTAATATGTCCCTATATAGCCTTTTTGTTGGTGTGTAGTGTTAAATTTAAGGTTACTTCACTCATATGGCAAAGAGAAAATCACGCACGACGTCAGACAATGGTTAGACGAAGACTACCACATGGCAGTGCAATGGTTTTATTTTTAAAAAATCAGTAATAATGTTACAAATATACATGCCAGAAAAGCGCTCCGAATCAACCAATCCAGAATCACTATGAGCCGCACAACGCCTTCAATATTTCAACAGGCCGAAGTCTCAAGTGAATTAAAAATAACTTAAAATTTATTTGGAAAATCAGTCTGTCACCAACAGGGATATGTGAATAAACACAAACCAAGGCTTAGTCCGAGCAAAAAACATTCTTAGACTCAACAGGAAGCCAAAAACAGAGAGTCAAGTATGAGCAAATATCGAACAATTTGTTATACGAATGACGCCGTCCTGTTCTGGTGCAGGACAGCAGACCCAAGCTGTTTTTCGGCCTCTCTGAAGTTAACGCAGTGCAGTTACCCATAAGGTAGCTTAGTTCCGTAGCCCTATTCAGTTGTACCTCACTCATAAGCTACGCAGATATGTAATCATTTTTCGGTCGAAATTTGGGCATTTGGCCACAACTGCTCAAACAAATTAACCACTTCGTTCATCTGGTCGATGAGCTCTTGGTATTGAGTAATCTGTATGAATAATACATCATATTGATTTCTCTCCGTGTGCCCATTGTGGAGGCAGATATCCCAAGTCAAAGTCTGGCATCGACAAGATTTCGTTTCTCGTTCACGATGGCAGTTTCAATTTTTAACGTCTAGAGCGGTGCATGATGGGTAATTTACATGACCGCTATTCATGATTGTTAACAGGAAACAAAATCTTGTCGATGCCGGACTTTGACTTGGGATATCTGCCTCCATACTGGGTACATGGGGCTTAAATTAATATGATGTTTTGTTGATCGAAGGAACTTTTTAGAAGACCATCTCAACGAAAACCGACGCTGTGTCCACCATGTTTATTTTACATTCCATCTATGCATTACCAACACACATTTCTGGCATTATTTTGTAACCATAAAGTACCATCTAACTTTTCAACGCTGACTGGGAACTGTGTGATAAACCCGCGCCATCACTATCTTATCATGCAGTCACGAGACGCCCCCCTACTTTTAGCTACAGTTACAAAACATCCAGCTGCTTAAAAAGATGAAAATGTGTAATGTGAGTCATTATAAATTCCATGTATGCATTACCAACAGACATTTCTGACACTGTTTTAGAACCATAAAGTTCCAACTAGCTTTTCAGCGCAGACTGGGAACTTTGCCATAAACCCGCGCCATCACTATCTTCCCATACAGCTACGAGACTGCGGAAATGAAGACAGACGGGATTAAACAGAGTTTACATACTTGTATGCAAACTCTTACATAACATCTTTAATAACATCCTACTAAGCAAATTAAACAACTATGGGTTTTGCATGCTTCTAACAGTTGGTTCAAAAGCTATCTCTCTAACAGAACCCAGCGAGTTTCTTTTAATGGTCATATTTCTAATCCCGAAACTGTGATACATGACGTACCACAAGGTTTGATTCTCGGACCTATTTTATTTTTGATTTATATTAATGATATTTTTAATGCAAGTTTTACAAGGTTGACTCATAGGCATAACACACGAGGACATAGCACAGACCTAATGATACTTTTTCACATTTTATTCCTTAAAAACTTCCGGTCCCAGGGAATGGAACAATCTTCCAGTATCGCTTCGCTCCATAATTCCTGTATCTTCATTTAAAAGAAAGTTGACAACGCACCTCTTTGAATTGTATAATGTCTCAAATGTCCTATACAAGCAACTTATATAGAATAATGTAATGTGCATGCATATTTTCTTGTCTTTTCTGTTTGTATTTTATATAAAACTATATTGATGTAATCTCTTTCTCGCCATAATATAAGTTTATGTACCATAAAATATGTTCCATGGGATATAACAAGCTCAACTGAGAATTAATCACCCCCCTCTCCCCCCAATATATTTGTTATATTGGTGAATAAATCAAATCAAATCAAATCAAATCAAATCATCAGATCGATGGTGGCCGCCATATCTGACCAAGCTATATAACCCTCTGCCGTTCTACTGCATACATCACGAGGCCACAGACTTAACCTAAAGCTGAAAATAGCATAAATCCACGAAGAAAAGATAATTCTTTATTTCTAATACGTCAGTATTTTCTTTTTGTGGTGGACTTTTTAGTAAATAATCTTCACAGATGATTAATTTAACCCAGAGTTAATATGGCGAGCATTACGCCATGGTCAAAAATTGCCCAAGGGAGATAACTTATTCTCTTTAGTATCACGCACAATCAAAACATTGAATTTATCAGCTCCAATACAGCATTCAATTGCGGGATAAATTTATAAATTGCTTTGACGCTTTTAAACTAGTCCATGTCTTAATTGAAGTTTGATATTAAATGCATCAGGTTGTTTTCTGACTATTTTTTGTCTGTCATTTTTAATAAACAAATTATTATCAATATTAAGACCGTTTAATGACAAGTAGATACAACATGAATGTGCTCGATACGTACCCAACAGAGGCAAGTTCTGTGTTTTGACTGGCCGAATACTGATGTGACGTCACAGCGAAACTACGCACACAACATTCCATAAAGCACTTGTTAATATCAGAGACCTTACAAAGCCACTCTAGCGTCTCTGGTTATATTTAAACATATAACATGCAGACAAATAGCTGTGAGGGTAGTGTTTGACATATTTATAGTGGCATTTTGTTTGTTCTTTTCAATTTTCTTTTCCAAGTGGTTTTTACCTTCAACATGGTGTCGCCAACATACCTTGACCTAGTTCTTTGACAAGTAAACACAATCCGGGAAACGTTGACTGGACACTAGCTTCGTTATATACACATGTACTGCGTGTTAAGTTCCCTTTCAACCGGAAAGACATTTGGGCATGCTTACTGTATTGTTTACTTTCCAGAGTCAGTTTTCTTAAATATGGTTGACATACATCTTATTTAAAAATTTAAATAAAACGCTTTTTAAATTGATACTGATGTTGAAATGTGTTTTCACAATTTTTTGTATTAATATGCCCTACCGCCTTGTTATATTCAATTTATCCACGTGAACGTAGCGGTAACAGTGGTTATTTAAATAGTTCTCCATTCTTAAAAATACAACTAGACTAAACTAGTAATGTGTTGAGAGATTAATTCATTTAGAGTCCTCAGATGTAACGTAGAGTGATAAAAAAATGTTTAGTTTGCCAAACGTCATTACCAAACTACCTGGCTAAGACGAGATTTGTTGCCTGGAAATTGGCTTCATTTAGGATATAAACCACTGGACCAACTCTCGAATCTGTGAAACCCATGGTCACTGTGAAGTTTGTGTTTACAAAAGGTAAGCAACATCATTCACATCGGTACTAGCAAAATCATATTCGTATTATCCTCAATTATATATTAGTTCCAATAAACGATAACAAGATCTTTTGTCTCAAAGCCATCACCATGGCATTTATACGATGCCAATGTCTGATCAAGTCTGATCAAAATGTAAGCTGGATATAGTTCGACTAGAAAATTCAACACCAGAAATTATGCCCATTTTAACTATATACATTTTGTTGCATCCCTACCTCCTCTTTAAACAATTAATGGGATAATTCAACACACTTTTTTTTTTATCCAACACCCTTTTTTTAATTCAAACGAAATTTTCTAAATTGAATGCACATTAAAGGACATTGAGCTTCTGTAAAATCCCCTTTTACAGAATTAAGCTAGCTTACCGGACGGCAATTTGTATATAGCCAGATCATGATCAGGCTACAGACCACAATTAGTTTTCTTAAGCCGTTATCTTAACGTATGGTCTCATAAGTCCGTCCCAAACTTCTGATAGTTGTCTAAATCAACTTGTCCCGAGTTCATTGTCCAAAGCTTGACACATCAAGATTGACACAATTTTGAGATACCAAACAAAAAAGCGACGAGCGGGTTTTCTGAGGTCAACTTCGGCATGGAAACACAGCCTTATAAAGCATCAGTCGCCAAACTACGAGCATCATTTTTGCCCTTATTATCTGGAATATATACAGAGGTTTCGATGTCAAACCTGAAAGCCCCTCGTTTAAAGACTCACTCCTGTTGCCGCTTTTGTTGAGAAAGGTTTTCTTCATCCATCGGGCTGCCCGTCGTTATTTGAATGAAATGACTTTTAAGTCCAGCGTTTAACCTCATCAATCAATCAATGAATCGTTTGGTTAATAGTTGACCTCTAGGATTCGTGTAATAAATGTACTCGTACAGAAACTTTTGAAGAATGACGGACTTTATTGCTGTCAGTGGTGTGAGATGGCGTGGAGTCAACGAGAGTAGTCTGCAAGGTGGAAGTTTTTGTTTGTATTGTGTTTGGAAGTTTTGTTAGATGAGATTTTCTCAATGGGAATGTTGCCAGTGGGGGTTTGTCGGTGGGTTTTGTGTCCGTATGGTCTGTCTTGGCAGTTTGTTAGTGGGGATTTTCTCAATGTGGATGTTGTCAGAGTGTATTGTGCTTGTGTGGGTTTGTTAGCTCGGATTTTGTTGCTGTGAGTTGTTAGCTCGGAATTTGTTGGTGTGTGTTTGTTAGTTCGGAATTTGTTGGTGTGTGTTTGTTAGCTCGGAATTTGTTGGTGTGTGTTTGTCAGCTCGGATTTTGTTGGTGTGGGTTTGTTAGCTCGGATTTTGTTGGTGTGGGTTTGTTAGCTCGGAATTTGTTGCTGTGTGTTTGTTAGTTCGGAATTTGTTGGTGTGTGTTTGTTAGCTCGGATTTTGTTGGTGTGGGTTTGTTAGCTCGGATTTTGTTGGTGTGGGTTTGTTAGCTTGGATTTTGTTGGTGTGGTTTTGTTAGCTCAGATTTAGTTGGTGTGGGTTTGTCAGCTCGGATTTTGTTGATGTGGGTTTGTTAACTCGGATTTTGTTGGCGTGGGTTTGTTAGCTCGGGTTTTGTTGGCGTGGGTTTGTTAGCTCGGATTTTGTTGTTGTGCGTTTGTTAGCTCGGATTTTGTTGGTGTGGATTTGTCAGCTTTGATTTTGTTGGTGTGGGTTTGTTAGCTCGGATTTTGTTGGTGTGGGTTTGTTAGCTCGGATTGTGTTGGTGTGGGTTTGTCAGTTTTGATTTATTCAGTGGGGTTTTTTTTCGGTGTCGATTTTGTCGCTTAGGGATTTTCGTCCGTACGGTTTGTCTTGAAAATTTTGTTCAGGGCGATTTTTTCAGTGGTGATGTTGTTCTGGGGGGTTGTCAGTGATGATGTAAGTGGTAGGGTTTGTCAACGAGGATTTTGTTGGTAGTGGCTTGTTATTTGGGGATTTTGTTGGTTGGGGGATTGCAAGTGGTTGTCGGTGGTGGCTTATTAGTGACGATTTTGTCGGTGAGGTTTTGACAGTGGGGCTGTTGCTGTTTTATTTCCGTATGCTGTGTCTTGGAGGTTTGTCGGTGTGGTTTTGTTAGTTGGGATTTTAATGGTGCGGGCTTTCAATAGGGATTTTGTGGTTCAGAGTTTGTCAGTTGGGACGTTGTCGTTAGGGGGTTTGTAAGCTGTGATTTTATGTTTGAGGGTTTTGTATGTGAACATTTTGTCCTTAGAAGTTTTGCCGATGGAAAGTTTGTCAGCGAGGTTATTGTCTATGGGAAAGAAGGTCAGTCAGGCTATTGTCGGTACAGTTTTGTCGGTAGGGGGTGAGTGCAGATTAGTATGGACTCCTTTGTCTAGCTGGCGTATTAAGGTCTATTATAAGTGGCCTTGCAGGATAATTAAGAACGTCGTGCTGTTATAAGAATCTAGATCGGCAAATGAGCAAATAAACAGAAACAAAATAGCTTCTCGTGCCGTGGATTCAATTTATTTAAGTTAAAATCGACTGATTTCCTGACAATTACAATTCTCAGACCTCACCTTACCAAAATTACTTGGCACGAAAAACAAATTTGCCCAATCAAAATCTGTTTTGCTTTGTTTTACAGCTTTATATTTCTAATGTATAAAATATCATTACTGTTCTATTTGAAGTTTCTTTTTATGCTTTTATTTGTATTTCTATTGTAAACTAAATACTGTTTATCTGATTTTACAGAACAATGGTTTGGCGAGCATCCATCATGTTGATAATAGTATCCATATCAACCAACGCTTCAACCCTCACAACCCCACCACCCTCATCTTCACCAGGTTGCCAAGAAGGCCATCAACTCGGCTATCATTCATGCAGTTTTATCTGTGGTCTGAATGACCAGTGGTATGCCCAGGCCGCCGGCGGGGGTAATATACCCGGTGCCCCTCGATGTCAAAACAAAGGGGATGTTGTAGAAGCCCAATGTGCACAGATTTGTGTTAATGGCGAATACTTACCGACTCCCTGCTATTATTGTTGTCAGGATTACTCCAATAACCACTGTGACATCACGTGTGAATTTGGACTGTACGTTCAAGAGGGATGTGATCCTTTTATTCCCCCTACAACCCCAGCCCGTCCTCCTACGACGCCCCCAGCAACACGGTTACCAGGCTGCCAAGAAGGAGATTCTATTGGATATCATAGCTGCAGTTTCATCTGTGGTCTGAATGACCAGTGGTACCCGGAAACTTACAGCGGAGGTAGCATTCCACCAGGAGCCCCACATTGTGGAAATAAAGGGGATTTGATAGAAGCACAATGTCCTTTAATATGTGTTCAGGGGGAATATCAACCAGCCCCATGTTACCGATGTTGTCAGGACTACTCAAGTAACCACTGCGATATAACATGTGACCTTGGACTGATTATTCAAGAGGGATGTGATCCTTTTATTCAGCCTACAACCACACCCCGTCCTCCTACAACGCCCCCAGCAACACCCTCACCAGGCTGCCAAGAAGGTCATCAACTCGGCTATCATTCATGCAGCTTTATCTGTGGTCTGAATGACCAGTGGTATCCCCAGTCCGACGGCGGAGGTAATATACCCGGTGCCCCTCGATGTCAAAACAAAGGTGATTTTGTAGAAGCCCAATGTGCACAGATTTGTGTTAATGGCCAGTACTTACCAACTCCCTGCTATTATTGTTGTCAGGATTACTCCAATAACCACTGTGACATCACGTGTGACTTTGGACTCTACGTACCAGACGGGTGTGATCCTTTCAATCCGCCTACAACGCCAGCCCGTCCTCCTACGACGCCTCCACCCACACCGTCACCGGGCTGCCAAGAAGGAGATTCTATTGGATATCATAGCTGCAGTTTTATCTGTGGTCTGAATGACCAATGGTATACCCGGAAACTTACGGCGGAGGTAGCATTCACCCAGGGGCCCCGCATTGTGGAAATAAAGGGGAGCCCATAGGAGCACAATGTCCTTTTTTCTGTATTCAGGGAGAATATTATTCAGCCCCATGTTACCGATGTTGTCAGGACTACTCAAGTAACCACTGTGATATAACATGTGACCTTATACCCTGGATTCAAGCGGGATGTGATCCATTTATTCCGCCTACAACCACACCCCGTCCTCCTAAATTGCAATACTTTCAACGAAAAAAACTGCGTAAGATGCAAAGAAAAAGATCAATTTGGTTACCAAAATTGTAATTTCATCTGTTGACTAGCAGAAGGCTTGTTCTATGTGTTACTGGTTAACTGATTTTACCTTGAGCATTCAATAAAAGCAACTATGTTGATATTTGACACAGAATGACCCAATGGGATTAACCGGGTGACTTTAAACCGGGATATATTACACAGCAAAAAATTAATATGTCCCTATATAGCCTGTTTTGTTGGTGTGTATAGTGTTACATTTAGGGTTACTTCACTCATATGGCAAAGGGAATATCACACACGACGTCAGACAATGGTTAGACGAAGACTACCACATGGCAGTGCAATGATTTTATTTTTAAAAAATCAGTATTAATGGTACAAATATACATGCCAGAAAAGCGCTCCGACTCAACCAATCCAGAATTACTATGAGCGGCACAACGCCTTCAATATTTCAACAGGCCAAAGTTTAAAGCGTATTGAAAATATCTTAAAATTTATTTGGGAAATCGGTCTGTCACCAACTGGGATATGTGAATAAACACAAACCAAGGCTTAGTCCGAGCGAAAAACATCGTTAGACTCAACAGGAAGCCAAAAACAGAGGGTCAAGTAAGAAAAAATATCGAACAATTTGTTATACGAATGTCGCCGTCCTGTTCTGGTGCAGGACAACAGACCCAAGCTGATTTTCGGCCTCTCTGAAGTTAACGCAGTGCAGTTACCCATAAGGTAGCTTAGTTTCGTAGCCCTATTCACTTGTACCTCACTCATTAGAGCTACGCAGATATGTAATCATTTTTCGGTCGAAATTTTGGCATTTGGCCACAACTGCTCAAATCAAGAATACAGTAATGATGTTCAAAACAAACTTTTCAGATTTTCTGCCGTTGTTGATGTTGGCAAACACTTAGCACAATATATAGGGCTAATTCATCCGTCTTAGCCCTACCTCAACCCGTGGTGAAAGTTGGAAATTGATCCGCCGATCCCTTCTCAATTCATTTCTTTTCGGACCGGTTTGAATCGTATAATTGCAAAGGGACATAACTTTAACGTGTCAACTCTGACGAGATACTCAAATACAATTTATTGAAACGCCAGAAAAGAAAAGAGTTAGACCAAAGTGACTTTTGTATTTTAAAAATTCCAAGAAAAATCCAAGTCTATGTTTGGAGAGGCCGTCGATAGCGGCGGATCAATATCCAACCTTCATCGAAGGGCTAACACGGAGGAATTAGCCCTATTCATTGTGCTAGCAAACACTCCCCTCATCCCTGTATCATACAGTTTCAAAGTACTGATATTATTATATATATATGAGTTATAAGGTTTATATAAAGCATGTCAACCCCGTCTGTTGATTCTTTTAGGCCTACTGTCCGTACCTTTTTTTTAAACAAAGGCGCCTCTACACTGTCTTGTGCACAGACCCCTTGTTCACCACAGACGCCCGCTTGACTTTCACGTCAGTAAAAGATCGACCTATGTCGCTCACAAGTGGGATCGAATATCAACACGAATGCACAGGCAGATAATGAAAGTAACTAAAATCCGAGAACAAATATTTGTGAGGTCGATGACACGGTCACCTGGCTTGTAATTATTTGATAGTAAATAACATACGTTATTGAAAAAATAATTGTTTTCATCAAAATCAAAAGTGTGTGACATACATATTCGAGAAAATAAAGAAGAAAGGAAAAATAAAAAAAATAACTTTTTTATTTCAGTTAAAATATACTGTCAAAAAAGAAACGCATAGGTGAAAGAAAGTGATTCAAAACAAAAATCAATTTCAGTAATTGGTCCAAAAGGTGTAAAAAAAAAGTTTAACTCTATTGCCAGTTTACGTTCATAACATACAGCAGGTTTGTATTTATACTCAAAAAAGAAAAACGCATAGGTGAAATGTCACAAGAAAGTGTTGAATTTTTTAAAAATGTCTTTTCTTGTGTACAATGGCCATGGATGATTAGGTTTCTCAATGTTTCTGGAATGGGACAACATGGCCAACTACACTGACAAAAAAATTAACACGCGTTGTGGCGCGTTTCTGTGGATATTCGTGTTAAGCGACATGAAATATTCAGATTTTGACGAATACAAATGAAACTT
>JAVFBX010248285.1:0-10136 GCA_034783855.1 Mopalia kennerleyi | reverse complement strand
TTTTATTATTGGCCAAAATTGGTCATTTTCTTTCAGTGAGCTACATTTGTCTTTAAAGTAAGAGCGGGTGAGTTTCCGCTTTATTTTGGTAACCAGATTACGACAAGTCAAATATTTCTCCCAGTTATTCGAAGTCGGGTATTTGTCGTAACGGTTTTTTAATCTTGCCTTATTCTTCATTGCTTTTCTATACTCTTTGATATAGTTACCTTAGGTTTTTCGGCACGCACAACTAGAGATTTTATTGGCGCTTGCGCGTCACATATTTCTCTAAAGAGAGATGTGATAAACCAATATTGATCATTCACATCGATGAAAACCTCTCCAACCTGGAAAAGTACAAAGGAAATAGGTAACACATGTATGTCATTAAAATTCCACCATAAAATGACATGCTCTACATGGCTCTGGCAAATAATGAAAGATATTCTCTCAAGCAGATCACTAACTTAATTTGTAAAATCTATTGTATAGACTATATCTACTGAAACAAAAATAGTTATTTAATTTCATTCCTGTGTTTGCAAGATACAGTAATCATAATATCGTACTAATATATTTCTTATTATTCTGTGCCCAGTGTGTGAAATACCACAAGTGCAACATGGCGACGTCGTGGTCACTGAAAATGGATACCAAATGGAAACGAGGTGTTATGAGGGTTATTTTCTTGCCGACGGTGACTCTCTAAGAATTTGTCATTCACAGAACAGCTCATGGGCTGGAGTTCCTCCCCTTTGTTTACTCACGCCTGGTAAGTTAAAAGTAGTTTATACCAAGTACTTCACAGTTTCGTAATACTTACTGAGCCTATTGTATTATTCTTATTAACTGTTTAGTGTCCACGTGAAGTAATGTTTTACGCCTTTTAGCAAAACACAGCTTACTAGTTTAACGAATGACCCCAAATAGTTAATCACAAGACCTAACATAGATTACATTTAGCAAAGTTGTTAAAATCTCAACACAGCGTAAATAACCAAGGCAATAAACAAATCAGTATTAGTTTAGAGACTACATTTAAAGGTACTGCAATGGTCCTTTAGAATTGTGACTTAAGATAGGCTTGATTTCGTAAATCCGTGTTAATAACATTAATGCAAAAATCCACCTTGATCTTGAGGGACAAATAAACCTTCCACACGTCCTGGGTGATGTCATTCTTAAATAGAATCGATTCCACTTCCTAAAGCGAGACATTGCCTCCATTTGCTTATCTGTCGTCCCAAATATTGGCAGAAAATAATGCGCGATGACCTGGTATAGCAAACGGGCGTTATCTTACAGTCTCATTGACTACAGAAACTCTCGCGAGATTACGATTGAAATGAGGCACTTCGGAGGCCCTACTGTTGCAGCTGATATTCAGCCTTTTAATAATACGTATAGAACGACATTGACACAATAATATATCAACTTCTCGAACCTTGTGATTTTGCAGGTCTATCCAGTACGACTATTATGTTACTTATTGCTGGTCCAATAGTGATGTTTTTCTCGTTGTGTTTTGTGGTGGACTTCCATTTCTACAAAAGAAGAAAACAGATAATGAGAGAACAGCAAGGTATGGTGTATTACCGAGAGCTGCGCCGTGTGGGAATGATAAGAGCGGATTATGCGGGCAGCTTTGATGTCAGTGAGCCCCCAGTCAGTGCTATCAGTTCTGTACGACAGAAGATGAAGAGATTCAGATCACTAATTAAGTTTTTGTCAGTACGGAGGACCAATAATTCACCAAAGGAGCAAGAGACACCAAATGAAACAAATTTGGTGAAGTCCGAGTCGGCAGAATCTGGCCTCGATACAATACTCGAAAGCGAATGTGAGAATGTCTCAGTTGTGATACAAGTTAACGAACAACATAATCGCCACGAACAACAACAACAACACAGTCTTATACAAGATCAGCCTAAAATGAAAGTAGAAACTAACATTAAACCCGAAGAACCACAGCTTAATAATGTTAAACAGAAAGATTACGAAACGATGGACGATACCAAAGAAAGCTACCAGGACCCACAGACAATATTGCCAATTGTCGGGCTGTCTGATTCGATATCAAGGAAGAGTCGCTTAGTTCTTCAAGCACCCCTGTATGATAATCTGGTAAACCAAATACCAGCAACAAAATCCCCACTACCGAACATACGACAGATTCAGGTGGCTGAAACCAAAAGACAATCGTTTGCCGTACAGAGACATGCTGGGATTCCCATACCGTACCTTACTGACCTTTAGACCAACCCGCACAACTTGTTACAAGCAACGGCAAATTGATTCATTAGTGTGTTACAAATAGTACAGACACAACAATTGTTAAACCCAGACCAGAATTTTAGGATTGCGAACTTTCATCCGGTTTGGGACCCAGACTTTATTAAATTAACGAAATCCTTGTACTGCATGTAAACTCTTGTATTTATACTATATGTGTAAAACCAAAGAAAATCTATAGATATTGAGGGAGGCAAAACTATCCGCTCCTTAACCACATAGAATCCGTAACAGTTACGTTGATGATACTTCTTGATATATGTTGTATAAATTGTATCGACAGTCTATTGACTCACATTAATAACATCGATCCTGATATTCAGTTTCCACGGGAGAAAGAAGTAAACTCAATATGACCGTTTCTAGATGGGTGAATTAGGACAGATGTTTACAATTCCTTCAGTACTTTCACTCTAACTACCATTTACATCATTTACGTTCGCTAAATCTTTAATTGACTGATGTGGTTCTACAATTTCCAAATCCGAAGAAAAGGACACAGTACATTCTGCTATAAGAAGATCCTGTGCTGTGTACCATAAAAAATTCAAATTAAAACATCATAAAAGGCTCAACATCCCACCATCAACCTTGATCTGGGAATGGAGTTTTCTAAAAAAAACATTAAAGGATACTTCGCTGATAAATTTCTCTTCATGTGTTAGTGCGTTGTGCTACGTCACTTGGAGACGTTCTAATTCCGTGGTTCATTTTGCTATGTCATGTGGTGACATTTCCCATCCCGTGGCTCATTTTGCTATGTCACTCTAACCGTGTATGTCGAGTTACTGAAGCATGCAAATTGGGTGTCGGTGTGTTGAGAAGTTCAGATTGTTTTCATTGAATCTATTTTTCTTGTTTTTGAACTAAAGACTTGGTGACATTTCAGCTTTCCCCATATTGCAAACTTACCAACATAGATTTGTATAGTAGGGTGATTCATTATGACGCCAGGGGGCGCTGATGTAATATCGTCCTTTTTCTGCTTTCATTTTATATTGATTGGCCACGAACACACGACGATTATCTGACCAGCCCACTTTTTGCGGAAATAGTATTACAAACACACAAAAAACTTAACCTAGCATAACTGCTAGTATTCTTTGACAGGCATGCACGAAGCTAATTTTGTTTGTATAGTTAGATGTACTATCGAATTTATTTGTGGGTTTAATTAAGACTAAATGGACTCACTGCACACAGTGTAAGACACTCAGTGTGTTTTATACTACTTAAATGTGCAACAATGACTATCGTAAAATATATATACATTAATACCAAATTGTTACGTTTAAAGGGGAATAACTCTTCCAAGCGTATTAGTATTTTCAGATGTAATATGATCATTCTGCAGATGGGAGATAACTCTGTTCGATTTACTATGAGATTAGCTTGAACGGCCAATGATTGGGTCTATATTTTGTTTCAACTACAGTCAAATACTACTTCTATCTAGTAACAGCGTCGTAGTTTAAAAAAAGGATAAATGTTATGTTTAATTATGATTTGAACAATGAAGACTATTATGGTGTTATTCTGAATGATTCAGAGAACGAAGTGAGTTGGTTCATGTTACCACAGTGTAGTTTGCAGCACAAATAGTTTGGCACGTACAGGGCAACATAGAGCTATAGGGCATGTCGCTATTTTAATGGACCTACAACTATTATATTTTCACCAATTTTTTTTTTCAATTATTTATTTAAAAGTTTGAGTATAACGTCATTAAGTATATAAGTTATGATGATAAGGCTTTGATTAAAAATATATATATAATGTGACGGTGGGTGCGTTCGCGATGTCAATTGATATAAGCCCTTAATGATGTATATATTTCATTTGTAATACATTTTACATAGTGAATGGAATTGTAAAGAAACGTCGATACCATATGCGACGATTTATACAGAGCGAACAAACCAGGTACGTAATTGTGTTCAACCTTACTTGTAAGTGGAATCAAATGCCCATTGTAGTATCTTTTATTTTGTTTAGATAACATTAGCAGAGTATCAGTGCTTTAATGATTAGAGGATCAGGCCTCTAAAGATCAACCGCTATCTTCCCTCGTTTCTTCGGCTTTGTATTAGGTTAATTAGAGACAAGCTAGTACTTCCTCTATGGAATGACCTTCTGAGACGTGTCTTATTAATACCATGAGCTTGATAAGTTGATGAATTTCACGACTTTTGTTCGTTGTTTTAAATAATGGGAAATCTTTGAACAATGTTATATTTTATATGACAATAAATTGTGCAAGCTATAAGTTATATTCGTACAATTCCAAATTGGTTGTGTTCTATACGGGGGATACCGATGCTATTTCATTAGTTTTTCCACTTAAAATCCATGATATCTTAGAAACAATTAGATGAGACCAATAGTTACTTATGAAACCAGAACCGTTAAATTTGGTGACTGTATTTTCTGCACACAACGACCACTAGCACTGGTCAGCGGTAATTTCATATACAAACTCTTGTGTTAATTAATCCGCTGACAAATGGCTATTGTGATTTCGCCTACGGCCAGAACTGGATGTCATTTAGAACGTTTCAGACTACAGTTGTTTGTGTTGTATCTTAGGCCCCGGTCGTTAAACGTTCTGTCTGTAAACAAGCTGAGTAGCTAGCAGGTCCACTGCTAAAGGCATTTTTTTTTTTGTAAAAAAAAAAAGAAAAAGGTCATAATCCCAGTCAAATTACCTTTTCCTACTTTTGTTTAATAATTTTTTTTCTTCAAAGAACCAAGGAGTAAAAGTTATGGTGTTTATCGCCTTTTTGGTGCAATATGCAGTGTCAGCCATATTTGTTGTAAAACCTAGTGAAATACAACCACATCTATGGTATTAACAGAAAAAGCAAAGTTTGAAGTAAATATCTGAATTTGATTGATGGCCATTTTGGTTTACGGAATTAAATGAAATGCAATCCCATTAGTTTCTTAACTGGAGGAAACTATTTTCCAAGTCTGAAATATATTTTGTTTCATGGAATTTGGAGAAATGAAATCTCATTATTGCTTTGCGCAATTTGAAATGTAAAATGAAATGTAATCCTATCATATGTCTTAGCAGTAGGCAGCTAACTTCCATGTTTCAAGTTAATCTGTGAATTTGATCTCAAATTATCATTTTCAATACACAGAGGCATGAATATTGTAAACTAATGCATTGGCGGCCATTTTGATTTAACGAATTTTATTAAATTCAATCCCATCTGTTGTCTTATTACGAGGAGACTATATTTCAAGTTTAAAGTCATTCCGAGAATTTGTTGCAGGGTTATCTGGTTAACAACATATACAGATATGATTATTGTACAATTATGCTATGGTGGTAATTTGGTTTACGGAATTTGATGAAATTCAATCCCATCTTTTGTCTTAATAGAAAGATACTATATTTCAAGTTTCAAGTCATCCGCGAATCTGTTGCAGAGTTAGTGTTCACAACATATAAAGTAATGAATATTGTAAAATAGTGCAATGGCGGCCATCTTGTTTTATGCAATTTGGTGAAATTCAATTCGGTCCATTGTCTAAAAAGCAGGAAGCTATCTTCAAAGTTTAAACTTAATTCTTGAATTTATTTTCTACTTATCATGTTCACAACACATACAGGCATGAATATTCCAAAATTATGTAATAACGGCCATCTTGTTTTACGGAACTTGGTGAAATTCAATCCGGTCCATTGTCTAAAAGGCAGGAAGCTATCTTCAAAGTTTATAGTTAATCCTTGCATTTTTTCAACTTATCATGTTCACAACACATACAGGCATGAATATTCGAAAATTATGTAATAACGGCCATTTTGTTTACCGAATTTGGTGAAATTCAATACCATCCGTTTTCATAACAGGAGGAAGCTACATACCAAGTTTTAAGTTTATCCGCGAATTTATTGTCTACTTTTCGTGTTCACAACACATACATACAGACATGATTATGCTAAAGGTATGCAATGACAGCCATTTCGTTTAACGGATTTTCGTGAAATGCAATACCATCCATTGTCTTAACAAGAGGAAGCTACATACGAACTTTGAAGTTAATCGGTTAATTTGTATGTTGGTGGACAAAAAAACATCTTGGTCGGGAGCAAGTTAATGTCTTTATTGGGCTTTAGACTGGAAACGGTTATTAGAGGATTTCAGTAGGATGTTTTAACGTTAACCCTGTTCCGGCAATCCCCGATCAAGGGCATTCGTTTACCAGAGGTTAAAAAAAGGAATTCATACAGCCGATGATTATTGAGAGCAACTGACAGAAATAGCCGAGTTCATCAACTTTCCATATTTCCATATTAAAAAAATAAATAAATTAAAAAAATAAAAACAAAAAAAAACAAAACTTTCCATATTTCTAGTTGAATATGACAGTTGTCTGCGATTATGGTACGGCCACGTGTATTCGGTATAGTCGATGCTTTTACTGAGGTTTATACATCTTTATTCCTTTTGCCAAAAGTTTGGTTACGAAACTATCCTAAACTATTAGAAAGGAAGAAAGCAAATCCGCACTCAAATCGTTTTCTACCCGCCTCGAAATTCATTTATACTAAAATTCACTCGAAATTAATTTACTCCCGCCCAAAGTTAATTTATACCTGATTTGAAAAAATGTTATACCAGCCCAGAAAAACATTTTAACCACCTCTCCAAAATTCTTTAGTACCAACCCCGAAGTTATTATACATGCCCGAAATAAAGACCACCCGCCCCGAAATATATTGATACCCCGCCCGAAATTCATAACCACCCACCCGGAAATTACTTTATACCTGCCGAAAAATTTATTTTCACACACCTTGAAATTAAACACCAAAAGTAGTATAAACCCGACCACAAAAAAAATATTTACTTCCCACGAAATTCATTCCAACCTATATAGTTGACCCGATATTTATTATTTTTATCATAATGTAAAAGCAAACTTACACGCTCAACCTGACATTAATTTCACTCATGCAGTATTGAACGCCACCCGCATCGATCGACTAGTATATATATAATCGGAAAAGCCCATCAACATTAACTTACGTAGTAAAAATAAGAAAACCAATTTCACTACGGGTGAAAGTTAGTTTTGGGGCGGGAATATATCATTTTTCGGGCGGGCGTAAATGAAAATTAATTTTGGGGTGATTAATTTTGAGGCAGGTATAAATCAAATTCTATGTTTTCAGATCTAAACTCCCGGTTATGGTGTTTTGCCATTTATACACAAAAAGCGTCGTCCACCAAGCACAGAGCTGTTCCATACAACTTGGTAACAATAACATATAACTATCTCGGACACTCGGGGATATTTGTAGTTATTTGCAATGGTCCAACTTGAACCCAAAGTACACCACATCGTTTATTGTGCGTACGTCAGACGGTCGATTTCTTATGGACCAGTGGCTCGCAACGGAAAGACTATTAGTCGCTAAAATCCAGATTAAATCACTAATTGCGGATTGAGATATATCTTGAACAAGGCGAGAGGTCATCTAAAAGCAGATTAAATTTTATAGCGCTTATATAAACTGGTCCCATATCTCGAATTGGCTATAATTCACAATAACAATTTATTAAATACGTCCATAAAAGAGCAATGACTCTCCGTCTAGCAATACAAATAGAACTAATTATAGTCACAGTCACACACATACAAAATATACATAACGAGTTCTGACATAACATTGGACCACTTATTGGCAGACGGGCGAAAACAATAGACGCAATATGAGGCGTGCCGAAGATAGAACTACCAAAGCTTGTAATAAACTGATATGTTCAATGGTTATAGAAGTTAATTGCATCCGGCTAAATAAACCCATGTGGTTCTGACTGATTTGGAGTGGAGAATTAATCTCGAGAAATGCTGACAAAAAACGAGTTGAGTTTATGCTGAATAATGGTCCAGATTGCCCTGTGTTGTATAAACAGAAGAGAACGAGTTGGTCTGGCTTTGTTCACAGAGAAACAGATGTCCACGCAAACAATATCATAGGTCCCGATAAATTTACCAGACCAGGGATCTCTTACGCGTCAAATCAACCTGCCGCGGCCATGTGCTTAACTCCCCATGTGTTACTATATCCAGCCACGCCCCAGCTTCCCAGAGATCATATCGGCGACTTTAATTGATTTTACTATGTAATATAACCAATTGGTCTGCTCGGTAAATATACATTACGCGTTTGGTTCCACATGGCTTATTAATCAGTCCTAATCAGAGGTGTTGATTAAGCAGGAGTGGCCAGCAAGTGGAATGCCAAGTGTACATTACGTCATAAGTGTGTCACACCGAGTAATATTACGTCATGCGGCTTAATCTCGCGAGAATCTCGTTACAGTTCCATCTTAATGGCGTGCGTGGTACGTACGAAGACTTACTAATGATATTACGTTAAATACTGTACTGTACAAACTAAATACAAGGATGAAATTGTGATGTAACGATTATCAATTCCCAGACGTAACATAAATAAGCTACGTCTATGTAAAACATGTACAATGCTTATTAAACCGAAATTCAAATTTGAAGATAATTTGTTCATTTGTTTTTTTTATTCTTTTATTTTACGATATAAAATTCGCAGCAGAGTAAATTGCGATCAGATCAGTCGTGGGCATTTGTGTTAAGACAACCTAATCTGAGAACCTATGTTGGGAGTTCAAAACTTATCTCATTTCAATATATTCGCTATATCTTATTTCAGATGTGCCCCTACTTGCAGAACTCGGTTGATACCGACTTGAATTTGCCTGTTATATGTTAAAATACTGAAGGTGAAGAGGAGTTATCTTTGTAAAACTAAACTTCATTTTTTTTTTTGGTAAATATTATAAAGAAAAAAGAGCTCATTAAGCATCCCATCTTCTTTATAACACAGTATTCCCAGATAACACATCGATCACTGAATGCCCTTAATATCAAGTACTAATCAGTTAGAACTCTTTACTGTTAACATAAGACGATACGCCCGTGTGGGCTCGGTATACTGTTTGATTATTTTGCTGGTACACCTAATTGATGGGCAGTTAGGTGAATTTCAACCCTGTGAGATATCGCGACATGTGGAAACTGCATTGCATTGCAAGTTTTAAGCTAATTGGTGTTTTCAAAATACGTGGTTCATAACCGAGTGTGGATCAGGAGGGTGGATTACATTTAAAGCACACGACCCCTTCCCCCGTTATCTCCTCCCTTCTATTAAAATCACAGGGTGGGGATGAGAAAGGTCAACCAGTACAATATAACATCACATCTTCTGCTTTTAGTATAGATCTGTATATAATTTATTTGTCACATTCCTCGATTAAAACAAACACAAAGACGAATTTGACTTGGAATCGAGTGAATTTTTCCGGTAAACAACAAATGAGAGCGGCAAAACTTGGTAAAGATCGTTATTATTGTCTGAATAGTAACCAGTGCGTCGTCTTGTCTCATCAAATACCCCATTTTTATTGGTATCACTAATTATTGATTATTCTTAATATGTTTTAGTCAATGTGGTTATATTGACACCACGTGGGATGTTTCAACAGAGATGTTAATATTGAATCCTCCATTACATGGATAAACGACTGGCCCGTGGGATGTCTTAGCGAAGCTGCTTATATAGAATTATCCATTATATGGAGACACGACTGGCCCGTGGGATGTCTTAGCGAAGATATTTATATATATTCATCCGTATATGGATACACAGCTGGCCCGTGGGATGTCTTAGCGAATATGTTAATATAGAATTATCCATTACATGGAGACACGACTGACCCGTGGGATGTCTTAGCGAAGACGTTCATATATAAACATCCATTACATGGAGAAACGACTGGCCCGTGGGATGTCTTAGTGAGGATGTT
>JAVFBX010248274.1:0-10137 GCA_034783855.1 Mopalia kennerleyi | reverse complement strand
AATGGACACCCTGAAGTGAACAATTGCCTCATTTGGACACCCTGTTTTAAGAAACTTTAACATGCAGGAGATAGGGAGACTTGGACACCCAGTTATTTGAAAAGTGAAGTAAAATGACCATTTTGGACACGATACTTTTGATTTCTGGCTAAGCCCCTGTATGTGATATCAAAATCATAGAGTCAATATTGTATATTTGCTTCCTTTAATACTTCCTGAACTGAAAACAGTCTGGTGTATCTCTGCGTAGCAAGAACATGTGTTAACGAAAACATACAATAGACTTATTGTCCCAATAAATATCACATGGTTTTCACTACTGACCACATTACAGTCATTAGGTTGTATGAGAATAACTGAATGAGTATCTTCAAACTATTTACCATATTAAATCAAGGAAATGAATCATATTATTTAAGAGGTTCCTTGTTAGTTACAGGTAAGATCCAATCAAGCGTGATAGGATGAGAAAATGGCTGATTGCATTGACTGAGTATTTCTGTCATCATTGTATTGATTCCTTTTAAATAGTGAGCTACTAACTTAATCATCAATAGTTTTACTGCCAACTAGTTTGAGAATTTTGTCATGGTATGATATCACACTAATGTTATACATGTACTTTAGAACTTGCAGGTCTTGTCAATTCTTACTCTAATTTTATCCATCAATACTTTTTGGGATTAGAACTGGGAGATCTCTGGCCTAACTAGTAACTTTTCAAATTAAATTTTATATCAGTCGACATAAAAGTGTTAATAATTCACAGGTCAACCAAATTTTAGTTGAAAAAATACAACAACAGTGACTTTAATTGGCATCTTACAAGCACCTGTTTCTCTCATCCCATGTCAAGATACATGGAAATGAGCATGACATGTCATGTCTTTTTCTCTAGATAACCTGATGAGGGAAAGGACCAGAAATCTACACCGTCTGGAAGATTGTTTTCCAGATTATTTAAATGTTATCTTTATTGTACACAGATTATAGATGTATTTTGTGTGGATCCATTATATAAAACTGATCCCGAAGTCCTTTTAAAAAAAAACATAAATTCACCCAAGAAATGTTTATGCCAAATAACAATGGAACGTAACCATAACATCTGTGAGCAAGCTGAATGTTATTTGTCTGGACATATCATTGATGTATCACATTTGAACAGAATTACATTTTATAGCCTTTAATAGCCAGAGGGCAATTGTTAAAAGAATTGTTGTCTTTGGAAAGAGTTTGCAATAAAATGTTGCATCATAGGTAATTATTTATTGGCTCCATTTGATTAAATTTGATAAATTAATGAGTTTATTTCTTATCACTTACCCTTATTTGTTTACATGCACTTTCCACCCCTGAGGGTTGACCAGCTATTGAGACCTGAAAGAAGAAAAATTGAAATTTTATTAGAATTTATCTTGATTAATCTTTTATTTATTATAGAGTTAGTTAAATGCTGTACACAGTCATCCTTTTCGGTTTATTAAAACCGAAGTTGATTCACTATTGACATATGCTGTATGACATCATAAAGTTAATTAATATATTTCTAAATATCAATCACACAGACACGGTGATGTAGATTAATAACAAATGATGAATCATCTACTGTTTATAAATATAGATATTGTGGGCCAGGGAAAGCTATGTATACATCAAGGAACTGGTCAGATAATGCTGGTATACCTCCACTAACACACATGGCTTAATCACCTGATAATTTACTGAGTTCAGGTACAACAGGTGTGAAGTGTAAAACAAACAACTCTTCTCCCAGTCAAACAGTTTACAGGGATTTAACCTAACAGACGATTTACACAGTGGATATACTATCTGGACTAGATCAGAGATTCATTCACTAGTCACTGGTGTAAAGGTTACATCGGCCGGATACTCATAATGATAAACTGTATTCATATGGATCACATCTTCACAATAAACGCTACAGAAAAACCACAATGCCATCATGCAGATAACTCTATATTTGTTGGAATCTATTAAAGATTTTTGAAGCATTGCAACATTTCAGGTAAACAAACTAACAAGCAGGTCTGAATTAGCTGGTGCAAATTTATCAAAATTTGTAACCAATTTGTACATATTTTTTAAAGGTCTTCCCAAATGGGTTTTTAATCAGATTTAAAGTGGCTCAATTCCAAAGGTAATATTGCCAACTAATTTTTAAAAAATATCCTGTAGTTTTTCCGATTCATAGATTTTTTTATTATTTACTTACAAACTTGCAACTTTGCAAACAAGTTATTCAAGCTGTGGCATAAGCAGGGGAAATTTCCGCCTAACAATCCGAGTCCGATAATGCTGAGTCCGTAACGGAGATACACGAATAATACAATGGCAGCGATGTTTCTATAGATACTAGTCACTGTATATGCTAATATATGTTACATGTTTGAAACCCAATTTCTCCGTAAGTTTGCCGATTTTTTTAATGAAACAAATTAAAATTCGTCCACTGGACATTGAATTATTTTTATAAGTTTTTTAGGCATCAACCATTTGGGAAGACCTTTGATAAGGAAATGTGCAGATTTTATTTTTCTTGTTTGATATCAAAGATCAAAGTTCTTGAAGCTTATAGCACTGAAGATATAATGTTCCACACATTTTTTCTAGATTTAAAGTTATAATAAAAATACTGATGCAATGTCAAGAAGGATGTACATGTGTGCCATAAAATAATTTTGACAAAATGGCTTCATAAATACATTATTCATAATTTCAACATAATTTATGATAAAAACAACTTCTAGAACTCAAAGCAAAAAAGAATTTAGCAGGTACTGTATATTGGACCCCATTTCAAAATGAACACAACAATATACTATATGACGTGTACAAAATAGAGACCTTTATTCCAACGCAGTTTAAAAAAATTATATATTCATATTGTGAAGCTAAACTATTTCATAGCACAAAATAAATATCCTGCTTCTTGACAGTTTTCCTTGTAACATAAAAGTGTGACGCAGTCTGTCACATGGTGTATGTGTATACTTTTATCTGCACTGATTCTTCTGAACAATAACAGTTTGGTTATTGCCCTGTATGTCAGTCGTACTTTTGTTGAACCTACATGTTTTACCGAAAGCTCCATACAAATTGGAGATATAATTTTAGGACAGAGAACTATCATATTTATTTCTGTGTAACTGTTCATGAAATAAGAAACACATCAACAATGCCAAAATTTGAAATTAACAGCGAGGAGGTGATTGATATCAGTGAAATTAAATTTCATACTAGTCTATCCAAAAACAGTAAACTACATGTATTTTGCCTCTTCAATGGCCGTTATTATTGCTCTAGAAAATTTAACAGAGACAGATTGAAGTTTTTTTTAGTATTTTTCCAATATATTCAACAGAGAGTATCTATATTCCAATAAGCTGTTCTAATATCTTCCAATCTAACATTATTCAAAAGATCTCGAAATGAAGCCATCTCCCTTGACCTTGAAAACGTAACGCTTGGCTGCTCTAATATATTAATCCAATGATCAATTCAAGTTTTAATAATATAATTTGATTTACTCCCTATATTTATTAAGGTGTATACAGTAGGTGCCAGGTTGCTATGACCTATTTCTCCTCTCCTTAACTATTCCATCAATAGTAGACAAGTCATTGAAATCAATGCATAATTATTTCACAAAATGAGGTGGCATTGACAGCCGTATTCAGATCGCACAAAGAAGTGCCCATGAGAGCAGGTTAACACAGTTTGATAATCAATGTACTGTGAGGAGAACATGGAATAAGAATTGGCCAACGGTTATTGAGGACAACAAACAGTTAAAAGCCACATTTGGTTATAATAACATCTCCATAAAAAGTAACATGTTGTGTTGTTGTTAGCGTCCATGCTGACGTTTACTTTATCAAATAGAAAAGCCAGACTACATGTGTTTATGATACTGAAATATACACATACGTATTTAAAACAGGTGGCCTTGAATTGTACTACATAAATTAAACACAACATCATTATTTCCAGAATTACATTATGTGTGTTTTATTCTGTTATTCAATGAAAGAGAAGTCACATTTGTAAGTAAGGCCTTTTTTTTTTATACGAACAATCGTTCAGGTTACATGAAGGTTGGAATAGGATTTTATAATCATCATATAAAATCCTATGAGATTTTTCTGTAAGGGACGGTAGATCAGTTATGCAAAATTTTGAAAACATACGGCCTGTGAGTACAATGGAATTTTTTTTCCTCAATTATAAAAACAAATAGGCATCCGCCTCCATCATGTTTGTAATTGAAAGAAAAAACAAAACGAATAAAAAATTTCCCTATACTATTGAGTGTACTCTAACAATAAATGTCAACAATAAGACAACAATGAATGTGAAGTGTTTTGGTTTGTAAGAGAATTATGTTCCTCTAGTGCTTAATAAAGACAGTAGGACTGTAGTGAAAACACACTACCCTCAACCAGAAGGTTAATAAACTGAGGGCAAGAAGTGTACACTAATGATAAGTAAAGATAGTTCACATGTTTTTTTGCAAAGGTCAAAGTCATTGTGATCAAATGGGAGAACACAAAGATTGACAACACAGCAGAGAAATTAACAACTGAAGAATTTTATAAGCTGTATTCAATTCTAGGGGTAATCTGTTAAGCACGATTTAGTGTCGAACTTGGAATAAAGCCATAAACATGTTTTTGTGCGGTACTTTACCGGGGCATTGTAGTTTAAAGTTAAAAATTTACAGTTGAAAGTCCAATGCTTAAAAAGTGTATAATACTTATGCTGTGCAGGTAAAGCTGTTAGCACAAATTGCTAGTAATATTGGAACAATGCCATATACAGGACTCATCTATTATATTTCACCTTATCTGTAGTCTGTCAGGGTAACGTTAATTTGTAGATTATAAACTCTTTAAGTCAATTGAAGTACATAGAAAAGTTTGCTGTGAGAACAAGTCAAAACTTGTAATATTTGAGTTTGTTGATGGTTTGGTGACACAGCTACTGAAGCCATACACTATAAAGAAGATTTGCCAAAAGAGCAACAAGGCTGGTTCGTGTAAAAGTTAATACCTAACAACATGGTTGTTGACTATCTGTCATTTTATATGACAATAAGACCTAACTCAATCATAAACTATTTAAAACACATCACACATTTGTCTTTGTGAACCATTTTTGATAATCCCAGCGAGGAAATGAACCAACTTTAGTCCCAATAATTACTATTCCATGTACAAGTAAGTAAGAAATCAGAAAATGGACGCAATACTATATAGAAAAATTATTTGTTCTGAACGATTCTAGTGTATGGTGGTTCTTTGCTGAACAGGATCTTAAAAATCATTCTAAGAAATATAACAGGTCTATAGTGAGAGCATGGGGCCCAGCCGAGAGAACAGTCCTCATACACTGCCGGATGATCACAGCGACGAGTCTCATTAAACTACTTCAGTTATTGATCCAAGCACCTGTCTAGGTAATTAATGTTTGCCATTACAAGGTCACTGTGTACGAATACTGCTTCAGTTACAGCTAGTTTGCAAAGCTATAATGGCCGCCCCATTAGAATCAAGAATTGGTTTTAACAATCTGATATTTGTGTGTTTGAGTACAAAAGTTATGTGACAGTAAATCTGGGATAATAGATTATAACATTTAAATGTTGGCACAGCCATTATTATGAACTTTTATTAACACAACATAACAAACAGTTCAGATCACAGGAGTTTTGGCTTGTTTGATTAGGGATTGACGCCATCCCAGATCACAGGAGTTTTGGCTTGTTTGATTAGGGATTGACGCCATCCCAGATCACAGGAGTTTTTGATTGTTTGATTAGGGATTGACGCCATCCCAGATCACAGGAGTTTTTGATTGTTTGATTAGGGATCATAGGATGTTTGGTGAATAACGTAACATAACATGATATATGAAGACAATGTGTGGGATTTATATCATTAGACATCACCAGTACATTTGGTACCAACAGATAGGTATTTGGTTACCTTTCTAGAATATTGTTCCAAATTATTATTTGATGACAAGAACCATAGCAGTAAAATTTGATATGAATTAACTTCACTTTAATAATTTAATAATAAATTTGATGTGCGATGGAAATTTTTGGTCTTACCTGGTTACTTTTTTCCTGTACATTATTCCCCCTATTAGAGTCTGGGAAGTGAATATGACAACCAGTGCTCTGCATTACTCTCTTGATATTATTGCCCCCTTTCCCTATCACATGAGAATGTTCTGTGTGAGACACATCCATTTTTAATGTTACACGGTTACTCTGAAACATACAAAACCATACATACATGTCATGTAAGCATTTTACATACATTGTGCTTTTTAACACCTAAAAAAACATAACAAGATTAAACTATATTGATAAGAGAATATCAGTTGACATCAAAGTTTCATTATGAGAGAAGATAATCTGAAAAACAGATATTCTGGTAAGAACAATTATTATCAATACGCAACAAACATGTGTGTCAATAAAGAATTGTTATTAAAACCACTTCATAATGAGATAACAATGGTCATCGCTAAATCTCTTACTGTTGTGTGAGCAATTTGTATTATTATGCAACATACAGGTATGAGAAAGAATTATAACAGGAGTGTAGTAGACTGTTATAAGCAGAACTTCAGCTTTGTACAATACAATCCTTACTCATTTGTCAATAGTCAATGCTCTCACATTATTGTAATTAATAACGACGATTAATTGTAAAAGGGAAGCACTTATTCATCTTTATAACTTAGACCTAGCATGGTTTTATATAAGTAACTAATATAAAACCCTGCTAGGTCAATCAAACATTTTTGCAGATGTGCTTTTAATCACAGGTAAATGACATTGGAATTAAAAATTTGTATTTTTATATGTGTGTATTTGTTTGGGATAAATTGAGCTATCTGAATTGTGTGCAAAAATTGTAACCAGCTTCACGCCCTCTATCACATCCAATCAGATTGAACAGCAGGTTGTATTTAATTCATTTGAATTGTTTGATATTAAATGAGAAATTTGATATGAGGCTTAAATATGTATTACAGTAGCGGGTGGTTGGAGGGAGCTTCATGTTGCCCTGGTGCTCTCAGCTAAAAGGGGAAACAGGAAGCCGATCTATTCGTGGTGTCTGTATTGCGTCGGGTCATCCTGTATTTGTCTTGTCTTGTCTTTGTTTGTTGCCAGTGCTGCCGAGTGTTGTTTCCTTCACCAATAGGGCTGGCTCGTCGTCATATAAGTGGAATACCCGTGAGTACGACGTTAAAACCCAATCAAACAAACAATGTATTACAGTAGGAAGTTGAAATTTTACCAATAATTTAGGTTGGTCGAATAAAGAAAGTGTCAAAATGAGCTAGAGTTATTGGAGTTGCAATATACACCAGATCTAATGCATGTTGTGATGATAATCCGTGAGAATTTGATTGGTTGATAAGGTGTGTCCTGATGATAATCCTTGAGAATTTGATTGGTTGATGAGGGGTGTCCTGATGATAATCTGTGAGAATTTGATTGGTTGATGAGGTGTGTCCTGATGATAATCCGTGAGAATTTGATTGGTTGATGAGGTGTATCCTGATGATAATCCGTGAGAATTTGATTGGTTGATGAGGTGTGTCCTGATGATAATCCGTGAGAATTTGATTGGTTGATGAGGTGTGTCCTGATAATCAGGGACAGTTTGATTGGTTGATGAGGTGTGTCTGTTCTAGAGTTTTTCATGTGTACATGTATGGTGGGCTGGTGGCAGTACAGCCCGATTGATTGATTGATTGTTGTTAACAAAATGCTTGAGGGTTAATAATTTCACTTGTATAACAGTGAGGAATTCCAGAAGTAGTAACATTATCACATAATGTAACCAGTGTTAGACTAAACAGTAGCTGATGTAACCTAATTAGTATTGTTTATATTTAAATAAAATGTTCCAATTCTTTCTGTGTTGTCTGTCCGGTATGTCAAGTTTTCTGAACATTTTTTCAAACCTCAAACCAATGATAACAAGTTTTATGGACCAATTATCACTTATTCGTTTCCAACTGATGTTTATTAACAACATACAAAAACTACTAATTGGGTAATTGCGAGTCCAATTAGAAACATACTGAACTTTGCTTTGTTGGACAGTTATCACACTGTTTGTCTTTCTTGTATATATCCAGTTCTGCTACTTTTAACAAGGATAAATGCCGAAAAAATTAATGAAATAACATTCTCAAATTTTATTACAAATAAAAAAATAAAAATAAAAGGACCTGTGTAGTAGCAGGTAAAACAATATGTATAACTGACTTAAATGCTAGTAATTGTTCTCTTCTGTCAAGTCACAGACGCCATTGCACAGACAATCACAGTGTAGTTGATAATATCAGTGATTATGTAAAGGTCAGTGGGTATAAATTCATCCCTTCCAACTTGACATTTGCCTAAATGTAAGAAGCATAACTCCCATTATCTACACTAAATATCCAAAAACTGTTAACATTTTAAGTCAATCACTGGAAATCACAATGTAAAAATATCTTTAGCAGTTGTCATTTACATAAATTGAGATTTCAATTTTTTTAAAACTTATTTCCAACTTAACCCATAAATCAAAAATATCTATGTATTATTAATGTAAATCATATTCAAAACTGTCTGATCTGTATGAGTGGGTATGTGTTTTTATTTTCATTATTCTGTTCAATTCATTGCAGGGTTTACAGTGCCATCCAGCTAGCTGTAGTCAGAGGCACATAGCAACTCTATGAAAACACTCCAAATGATAAATCATCATGTCATATTTACTTCAGAAATTACAGATCTTATCTAGTATTCTGACAGAAAACTTTAATGTCTTAAATACAAGTTCCTTTAAGCTATCAAAAAGTTAAGCAGACACATGTTCCTTAACCGTCCAACCTCGTACCCTAAATCACCTCAAATTTGACCATAAATTACTATTTTGAAAGCTATTTATAAGACCTGGAAATTGTGTCAGAGAAGCAGATAATGAAATTTTCAGTTAAAAAGCATCTACATTAGTCAGAAAACATAAATTTGTTTCATCATTACACGCTGTAATATTGTCACAACAAGAGAAAAAGTGTGGATTTGTCCTGGACGGAACTTGAGGTGATTTACGGATACCTTCATCTCTATTGTGAAGGTATTATTAAAGGTCATGCTGGACCTTTCTAAAAAAAATACTTGTTTAAAGACAATGCATGGGCTGAGAAAGATAGAACAGAATGCTACACATACAGTGTATGTGTTTACATTTTTTGAAAAGTTTAGATTCCAAGATTACAAATATGTGAACATGACGATGATAATTACTATTCAACTTACTGCAAATAGATTACCTATCATTACAAACTAAAATGTCTGTCATTGTAATCGGCAAATGGTCTTTTTATACGTTTTTGTTTGCCATGCATGAAGTCTATAATTTCATATGTGAGAGCTTTGCTTAAATATGCACTCCCAGAAAAATTTTAGAGCCATTTTGGTTCTGCAAAATTTATGGGCGCACAAAACAGCCGAAGCCCAAATTACTGTCAATTATGTCAATACTGCATTTTACTTCTGACATTTTTATAGGAACAACTTTATACCACGTCATCAAAGTGTTAACCAGAAATCAAGAAGAGGATTTCTCAAATCACCATTTTTATATAATAAGGATGTCTCATTTTAAATTTTCACTATTTTCCCATGTTAAATTTGACTGAAACATGGTGTCTCAAATGACTTCTTGGGTGTGTCAAACTCACAGAGACACCCCTCTGGCTAACACTATGCATGTCGTACAACAATGTTATGTTGCATGACAACTGTTTGGGCACAGGAGTAAAATATAGATCTGATCTATCAGTCATGATCTATACATTCTAATCACTTATCTCATGTGTAGAATAGACTACAGTACAGACTCTACAGTAAACACTTTGTAGGCATGAGCAACTTTGTGTCCATCTTACTGAGCAATTTAAAACATTTTTTAAAGAAGTTTAAGCAAATTACTCAAGCTCTTTCTTTATTAACCCATACAAGTTTAAGCAAATTACTCAAGCTCTTTCTTTATTAACCCATACAAGTTTAAGCAAATTACTCAAGCTCTTTCTTTA